>JACVVK020000738.1:22500-32500 GCA_018292915.2 Batillaria attramentaria | reverse complement strand
TCTATCTATGTATGTATGTATGTATGTATCTATCTATCTATCTATCTATCCTGTATTTCATTTCCTTTCTTCAATTCTTTCTTTCATCCCCCCCCCCCCCTTTTTTTTTCGTTCTTCCTTTCTCAGTTGTTAACAATTTTGTACTAATATGGGGATGGTTGGTGGTATGGATTGGGGGGGGTGTGGGGGGGGGGGGCGGGAGGGGCTGGGGGGGGGGTATGTATATTTATCACCCATATTTAGCACACGTTATTTCAGGTAACTTCAGCATCTGGCGTGCAACCCATGACGTCAGTCTACCTTTGGTTGGATCTGGTTTCAACAGACCCGTGTTACAACAAAATCGACTGCTTGCGCCCTAGGAAAACACAGGTGTCGTGTTCAGATCAATGGCCCAACCCCACTTTTTCGACCAATAGCCAGACACAGAGGTACAGAAGTCTAGTTCATGAGTACTTTATAATATTCCAAGTCGTATGACAATTAAGCACTCTTGTGTTGCAAACAAAACTGGCCACCAAATCGTCCAGTATGACAGCTAACGAACATAATTATATACACATGTACTCTGTGCGACATAGTTGTTGGCTGCAACAAATATATTGTTCGTTCGTTTGTTGTTGTTTTATGAACATATGGAAAACTGCCACATTTAATGCAGTCATACGTACCATGTGCAGCATATTCATCGGCTGCAACTGTTACAACACACACCAGGTCACTGTGTAACACAACAAATGTGTATAATGTTTGCTATTTTTTCTTTGTTTTCCTTATTTTTTAATGCTTTTTACATCAAAACATTTAATGTAGACACGCTTCTGCCGTTTCCACAGCTGCAAAAGCAGCATACACGTTAGTTCGGGAAACCCATGAGTGATCGGGGAAGTCACAGCCTGGGTTAGGGATCCAAGCGAACAAACTTTTTTGGTGGCACATCTTTTGCGTGGTGGCTAAGCACAGGAAAACGTCAGGCTAATGTAAGACTTGAAAAATGGCAGCGTACCTAAGCTGTACGATGATTTTTACTAGCTGAGCTTGATTGAAGTTAGAATGGGATCCCCTATGGCGCACGGCGAACCTCACCTCCGTCGCAGTGTTAGCGTTGGACATTTTGCATTGAGACACTCGCGCACTGTAGCTTGTAGGGGTAAAGTGTATATTTTCATGGAGCGTTATTCAGCGTCAGTTGTGTCCTATCATTATATTATCATTATATAAATATCGGTCTAGCTACCACAGAAATATTAATGTGTTGATTGTTTTCCTATGGTTGGACCCACGACCCTCGATTATAGGAGAGGGACATCATGACTACATACATGTAACGCCAGTGTATACATGAACATGAGTCATTCAGTCTCTCTATTGACAGAAAGACGCGGCCGGCCATCCGGATCACAGCATCACATCAATAATGCATATTGTGTCAATTTATCAACATGCTTCACTGATCAAAAAGCCCCTCCCCCCCCCCACCACCACCCCCATCCCCACCCCTACCCCAATAAAAAGGGAAGAAAAGAATAATCATCACTTACCTCCAACATTTCGCACAGTCAAAAGCTTAACAACGCAGTACATTAAGTCCATCACAGCTCCTCCCAAAGCTAAAAATCACCGTCACTACCGCCAGGTACCATGACTCCAACAGCAGATCCAGACAGAACGTGCGCTAGTATTTTGGCTGGCGGATCCGACGACTAGTAAGCGAGAGAAGACGCGGCTGTTGAAGCTAATCTCCCTCGTGCGGCCGGTTTGGCTCATGAAGCGATTCACGCCAACCGCAGCCGACCAGCGACAACCTAGGCTAGTGTAGACGAGCGAGTGGTGACCAGACGTAAGCCACACTGGCTGTGCCGCGAGAGAGAGAGAGAGAGAGAGAGAGAGAGGCGGTTCGGATCATGCATGTGGGAAATAAGTTGGGCCATCGAGTGCTTGGGCTACACAATAGAGATACGGATTTCAAAGAAAATGCTATATTATGTTCCTTTTAAACATAACGCTGTGCTTGAGACCCGAAATGATTTAAAATTCACCCCCCCCCCACCCCCAAATGACTAAAATCTAGCAGCCATTCCGTTTTCCAGACCTGCTCATAGTCAGCAATGCCATCATAGACTTTCTTTCTGATGAACAACCCCCCCCCCCCCACCCCCCAACTCCACCCCCTCTCCTCCGAAGACAGAAAAAAAGTCAAAGCGAAAGCAGCCGTTCCATTTTCCAGATCTGCTCGTAGCCAGCAATGCCATCATAAACTTTCTTTCTGGTGAACAGAACCTCCCCATCCCCGAATTCCACCCCGTCGCCCCGAAGAGAGAAAGGAAAAAAAAAAACAAAAAAAGTCAAAGCGAAGCAGCATTCCATTTTCCAGACCTGCTCGTAGCCAGCAATGCCATCATAACTTTCTTTCTGGTGAACAGAACCCACCCACACCCCAACCCCTCCCTCTCTCCCCCGAGAGAAAAAAAGGTCAAAGCGAAAGGAGTACCCGACCAAAGGGACATCACTCCGACTTGGCATGCAGTCACCCCCCTTGACTTCCGGCTGTCACAGATTGGCAGTTAGAGCCGCAGTTGTTTCTTTCAAGCTTCACCTGATTGCTTCATGTATATAGTACTTGTATATATGTGCATTTATTCCGTCAGTTTTGTGAGGTCAAAGGTGAGTAAAATCTCTCTCTCTCTCTCTCTCTCTCTCTCGTCACTAAACACGTGCTCCTTTCAAATTAATTCATTTGAACGTCTCAGTGAAACGATGGTGATATCATCTCACCAGCCTTAATTATGCGCGGGTTGCTCCCAGCTGTAAATGACTAGTCGTTTACCTTAATCTAAACCTAATCAACAGTGAAATTGAACCTGTACAAGGAAAACTACGGTTTGCCCGAGGGGATGCGTGGGGTAAAAAGCTGAGAAATTCTGGGCCCGTATGTAAAACACGAGGTTAATTTAACCCACGGCTACGGGCCTAACCCAGACTAGGACAAAAGAAACCCCCAAACAAAATTAAATTAAAAAAGGAAGCGAAGAAAGAAAGACAAAAATCCTTCTATTACGGCATAGGCACCTTCCTGGAATGGACCCGTTTCTTGATTCAAAACAAAAACTAACAACAGAAAATGTAACCCTAGAGCTAGCTTAGTTCGATGTTAGACTCTAACCCGGGGCTAAACTCCCTAACCCCGACTTTTACATGCGGGCCCAGAACACGGTAGGCGTACTGTAGGGTTGTGAAATGCAGGAAGTCCCGTTTAAGGTTGACGTAATGGTCTCTTTCTCAAATGACGCCAATGGACTTGCTGCTTTCTTTCAATCATATCACACTACACGTCAGTGCTTCCCTCGTAGTTGTAGTGTCTGGCAAAAACGTTTGCCAGGCCATGCCATGTGTTGTGCTCATTATGCATCGGGGCGCGATTGGCTGAATTTTGGGGGCTCGGCCCTTTTGATTGACTGGAGTAAGGTCGTCCATTTTTTGTAATGCCAACAAATAGATTCAGCCTGGAGTTGTTCTGGCTTCATCTAGGAACCACAGAAAATCTCATTTATGCTGCAAAACCGGTGATAAATGCTTAACGCTTGGGCCACAGTAAGTAAGGCAAGGACTGCGGAATGTTGTGCTCACCATCGCCTAACAGGCTTGAGGTGGCCGCTCTGTTGTTTTTTTTCCTATTTCCTAGCCTGCTTTTCTATGTACGTTTTTCGTCCCTGCCATCGCATTCGTCATGCTGTGGCCTCATTTTGGTGGGTTTTGTTGCATCTGATGCTGTCGGACATCAGACTTACAGCCATTTTTCTCCATCTACTGACCCAGTTCTCAGGCAACCCCACTGTGTATTTGCCGCAGCCATGCCTGTTTCATTCACGTGCGTTGCACCCCAGTCAGTTGACTCTCTCCACCCCCGCTGGGTCGAGCGGCCAGTCAACTCGTGCTCGTGTCACTCACCTGACCTGCTCCCACGCGGACATCTGCAGTCTGCCTGCACCGGGGACCGGTACATCACGCACTCGGTACAAGAGGAGTGAACTCTTCGAACTCAACCACAGTAATCTCTTCCCAAGATGTCGCTGACCAGGTCGCAAGCCATGGCCTCTACATTTCTTCTCTTCCTGCCTACTCAAAGAAGAAACGGCCCTTCAGAGGTGGCCGTAGAAAGCACGGGCGCCGCATTCCTGTCATTGCATCCCTTCTGCGACGTTCAGAGGTGCACCACATGAAACATCGCAACGTTGAAAACTTGGTACGAATCCCTCTCACTCAACAGACAGACAGCGATTCAAAGCGTCTGTTGAACTTGGTGTGCTTTAACGCTCAGTCATGTAAATCCAAAACGGATGAAATCAGGGAGCTTATCATTGATGAGAGCATTGACATTGCCTTTATTACAGAATCCTGGCTTCTCCAAAACGGCGACGATGCGGTGATTGCAGACTTGACTCCACCCACACACAAGACCGTGTCTTTTCCACGGATTGGACGCCGTGGTGGTGGGATTTGCATCATTTTCGCTAAGCATCTTGAACCAAGCCTGTCTCACAAAAAGCTCGCAGTCACTTCCTACGAAGCTGCCGAAACTCGTCTGGTATTCAACGACACCTCCATCACTTTCATCTGTATCTATCGTCCTCCTCCAAGTAAGGTAAACAAGCTTACTGAAAAAGACTTCTTCACAGAATTTCCGGACTTACTCAGCTCCTACAGTGACAGACCCAGTGACCTAGTTCTTCTTGGTGACTTTAATGTTCATTTTGAGGTCACCTCCAACACTGGAGCAAAGCACCTGAGGAATCTGTTCAATGACCACAACCTTACTCAGGTAGTTTGTGAACCCACCCACAAGCTTGGACATACTCTTGATTTGCTAGTAGTAAGAGAGAATTACCCATGTCTACAGTCCTTCCTTGTAAAGGACCTTGCACTCTCAGATCATAAAGCCATCTTCTTCCATCTTCTCATCCAGAAACCGCATCACTCAAAACGCCTGATTACTACCAGGAATCTTAAAAAGATCAACTTTAGTGTTTTTCAGGACGACATGGCCACTGTTGCTTCCAATTTGTTCACTGACTGTCCTGACTCTTGTCTCGTTCAAAACTTCAACCAGTCCTTGCGTCAGACTTTGGACTGCCACGCACCTCTGTGTACTAGACGTGTCACCGACCGCCCTTCATCACCTTGGATCACAGATGATATCAAGGACGCAAAACGGCAGCTGCGGAAGACCGAGAAACAGTGGCGTTCTACACATCTGACTGTTCATCGGCAGATTTTTACCCACCAACGCTCAGTACTCAAGTCCTTGCACCGCAGTGAAAAACGCCAGTATTATCGTCCTCGCTTGTCCGACTGCACCTCTACAAGGACTCTTTTTCAGGTGGCTGATGAACTCTTAGGTGTTTCTAAGGACCCTTCCCTACCTTCATCTATCCCATCCTCTGATCTTCCAGACAAATTCTGCAAATTCTTTGACAAGAAAATCTCTGACATACGCAGTGAACTGGACTCTTCAAACTCAACAGTAAGTTTTCATACCAGTACCTATGAAGGCACACCCCTCACTGAGTTTGAACCTGTGACTCAGGATACCATAAGCAACATGATCGTTCAGTATCCCGTGAAGTGCTGCTCTTTAGATCCTCTTCCTGCTCAACTCTTCAAGCTGTGTCTTACTGATCTCCTACCAGTCATCACCAAGATCATCAATCTTTCCCTCTCCACTGGTGGTGTTCCAGATGATTTTAAGCAGGCCATTGTGATACCTCTCTTGAAGAAGCCTGGCCTTGACAGGGACAGTCTGAAGAACTACAGACCTATTTCCAACTTACCCTTCCTTTCCAAGCTGTTAGAACGCGTAATACTTCACCAGCTGCTGAAACACTTACAGACCAACAAACTGCTCGAAATGCATCAGTCTGCATATAGGCAAAACCACAGCACAGAGACAGCCCTCTTGCATGTTGCAAACAACTTACTGACCTGTGCCGACAACAAGGAAGTGTCAGTACTGTGCCTGCTCGATCTGTCCGCCGCGTTCGACACAATAGACCATACCATTCTCCTTGAACGCCTTCAACATACCTTCGGAATTTCAGGTACCGCCTTGAAATGGTTTCACTCCTACCTTACAGACAGAACGCAACGTGTTGTCATCTCCTCACAACATGAATCTCAGCCTCTACCTGTGAGATACGGTGTTCCCCAAGGCTCGGTACTTGGGCCGGTACTTTTCAGTCTATACACTCAACCACTGTCTGACGTCATCACCCAGCACAAGTGTGATTTCAATAAATACGCGGACGATACTCAGCTTATGAAAGCTTCTCTTCCTCATTTGCTTGACACTCTCTGTAATGAAATTCATCTGTGCATTGCCTCAGTTAAGAAGTGGATGCTGCAAAACAAACTTAGACTAAATGACAGTAAAACTGAAGCTATGTGCGTGGGCTCAAAACTGGCTCTCAGCCGTACCTCTGTAAATGCATTGACTGTAGGGAATGCCGATATTCCTTTTCAAAGTTGTGTCAGGAACCTTGGTTCATTTTTTGACTCTTGTATGTCCATGCATGAACACATCAGTTCAGTTTGCAGAGCTGCACATTTTCAGTTAAGAAAGATCAGCTCAATTAGATCATTCCTTTCTGTAGAAACTGCTACGCAGCTTGTCTGCTCCTTGATCTTGAGTCGTATCGACTACTGCAATTCTCTGCTTGCTGGTCTGCCCTCTGAAGAGATTGCACGTCTCCAGTTGATTTTAAATAACTCTGCCAGAGTCATTTTTAGAAAGTCTCGGAAAGATCATGTCACCCCACTCCTCCGCCAGCTTCACTGGCTTCCTGTCCAGCATCGGATAAATTACAAGATCGCCATTTTGGCTTATCGCCGCTTTGACGGCTCTCTCCCACCTTACCTGGCTGCTGTCCTCGACATCTATACTCCATCTAGGTCTTCGAGATCCTCAAATGAAAAACTTCTTCGGGTGCCTAGGGTTAATACCAGGTCGTTCGGCCAGAGGGCATTTCAGTATCAAGCCCCTTTCGTCTGGAATTCTCTTCCACTCTGCCTCCGCAGCGCTCCTACTCTACTCTCCTTTAAATCTCAGTTGAAAACCCACCTGTTCCACGTAGCCTATGATTAACTGCCTGCATCCCAGAGCGGGAGTTGTAGTGTAGTCGCTGCCCATAGCCAGTGTGGGTGCAATCCGGCATGGCACTGTGTGTGTGTGTTGTGTGTGTGTGTGTTTGTGTGTGTGTGTGTCTTTCTCCATGTGTGTATTGTACAGCGCTCTGAGCCAGCGTCTGCTGGGATACTGCGCTTTATAAAAGCAATTTATTATTATTATTATTACTTCTCTAGGAACAAGTGCGCAACACTATTGAAAAATCACAGGTGTACGTACAGGGAGAGCAGGTGGTTAGGAAGAGCATGGTGACCGGCTGTAGTGAAAGACGATAACATGGGCTGTTGACACTTCAACAGGGATGGCTGACCGGCCAATGCAGGAAAGCCCCCGCCCTCGATTGTCACCAACAGAGGACAAACTTACATCTCTGACAGACTAGAATTTACAGGATAAGTCTACGGCTTCCTAGTCCATATTTGTTGGGGGGGGGGGAGGGAGGGTCACACACACACACACACACACACACACACACACACACAAGGCACAGAAATCGCTAACGAATCACTTTTGTTGGATTCTCCCTCCTGAAAGATAGAGGCCTACAAGATAGGACGCGGCTGTTAAAACTTCAAAATTTACGTAAACTGTAAGGGATTTATATTACTATTACCAGATGCATATTCATGCATCTGAAGAGATCTTGATTCTTTGTAAACTTATTGTTATCTTCATTTTTCCCTGTTGAAAAGCCTTCCTAGTCCATATTTGTTGGGGGGGGGGGAGGGAGGGTCACACACACACACACACACATAACACACACACACACACATAACACACACACACACACATAACACACACAACACACACACACAACACACACACATAACACACACAACACACACACAAACACACAAACAACACACACATAACACTGTCACGACCGTGTGTGCTGTAATGTATGGATGTAAGAGGTGCGTGCTCTTTCTTTACTCTCACTCACACGCAGTCGCACAACAGAAACTGATACTGAGACGTGCGGGGATTCACACCACCACAATATTATTGACAAGACGAACAGTCATTGCATAACACGTCACAGTACAGCTACAATACCAATCAAGAACAGGCAAGGTAATCAATCAAGGCAATAAATACTATGCCTAAATACAAATGATATAAATAATTGTATCTAAGAGCGCTCAGAGAATTTTAACGTGCACGGGATGGTACCTCCAACGATGGCCAAGCGCGCAGATGTGCAGATGTGCAGTTTTAGAAGCCGCAGACAATACCACAGGCGGCGGAAAATAGAACTGGCTCGGCAGCTCTACAACAGCATCACAACAGCTGATGCTCTCGCGGACCAGCACCCACGCTGAATCCCGGATACGGGCAGTCAGGCTCCCTCCCCTTCAGTCGTCGCAGGGCCATGAAATCCTCCACGGGACAAGGGACTACAGGGCAGCTTCTGGCTCCCGAAACAGCCACTCGGGCTAGAACCCCTGTGCAACAATACACTATTGTAAGTCCTTGGGCTCAACCAGCACATACTGCCTATCTATGGGATAATATTAACCCATGGCACAAAATCAGCGAACGCTCCTATGTTACGAACGCTAAAGGAAACTGCACATCCTAAACGCTAAAGGTAGAAACCTGCAGCTGTCACATCTGACAAGTCAGCAGAATATACAGACAGGTCAGTGTTAAACTCACTGGTAAAACGGCAAACATACTTAGCCGACATAACACTTCGGCCACAATAGTCAAGTTTCATACTAACTTCCTGACCGTTGGTAATATCTACACAAGAGAAAATAGCTGACCTGAAACATAATACGGGAAATAACAGATATGAACCATTTACCTCCATATGCAAGATGCGAGGGGTTACAGACGGTAGACCTTAGAGACAGCGGACGAGAAGAAGTGCCAGACTCTTGAACGGACGTGTCGGTACTACCGGGCCAAATGCGAATAGCAAGTGAATAGCAATGGTTTTTATACTGTTAGGGCGAATAGGGTGAGTATCGCACAGGATACACCTGCATCACGTGTAAAACGGGTTACCTGTATCGACTTAAACAAGGGAAACGGACAGGTCAGCATATTATACACAAATGTCCCGTGTAAAACCTTCACCAAGGGATACATGCGTGGCCCGTGCAGAAAACAAGGCACGTGTACCACACAGAACATAGTTACGATGCATACGGAAATCATACCAACCCGTCATACGGAAATCATAACAGCACATGATTTACCCTAAGTCACGCATCCGTGACAAACACACACACACACACACACACACACACACACACACACACACACACACACACACACACACACACACACACACACACATAACACACACACACACACACACACACACACACCACACACACACATAACACACACACACACACACACACACACACACACACACACACATAACACACACACACACACACACACACACACACACACACACATAACACACACACACACACACACACACACACACACACACACACACACATACACACACACACACACACACACACACACACATAACACACACACACATAACACACACACACACACACACACATAACACAAACACACACACACACACACACATAACACACACACACACACACACACACACACACACATAACACACACACACACACATAACACACACACACACATAACACACACACACACACACACACACACACATAACACACACACACACACACACACACACACACACATAACACACACACACACACACATAACACACACACACATACACACACACACACACACACACATAACACACACACACATAACACACACACACACACACACATA
>JACVVK020000738.1:7500-20000 GCA_018292915.2 Batillaria attramentaria | reverse complement strand
TCCTGTGTGTGAAAAGGAACTTCAGTCTTCATCGAGGCTGTGTGCTGGCAACATGTGCATGTAGCCCCCCCCCTCCCCCCCCCCTCATCCACCGATATAAACTGATTGAGGGACTGAGAAGGAGAAGGGACGGAAGAAGGGGAGAAATCTCCCCATTGAGTAGGTTAGTCCTGAAGAACAGCAACGGCAAGTGAGAAATATGGCCTCACAGGCATCATTTTCTACCGTTGTAATATGAACTCTCTCTCTCTCTCTCTCTCTCTCTCTCTTGGACACACTCAAATGACGCATTCACATCTCTTGAAAGGGTAAGATCCCCCCTGGTGCGTACCATGTCAGGAGCCGTTTTACAGTCGCATATTTCTTAATCTCGTGCCGAGATTCGCGTGTTTGGGGGTTTAACGTCCTTTTCCACCACATACGGGTGATATCAAAGACGGGGCAATGATGAAAAAGCCAGCACAAATATTTGGCCCCAGCCGGGATACGAACTCAAGACCCGAGAACTGGAAGTCCAACGCTCTACCATTCGGCCACACCGGCTCCCCCCAAGTAATACCTCTATATGTTCGATGTACGAAGAAGTGAAACGTGTTTATTATTTAATCCGGATGGATTTTTAAAAATAAATATTTACACCTTGTTTTATAGTCTCCCTTCTCATTTAGCCTGGCGAAGAAGGACCTTGATTAGCCGCAAAATAGTCTTTGTTGCTTGCGCGGCGTTAAGCCCTAAATAACTCTCTCTCTCTCTCTCTCTCTCTCATGTCACAGTGATATACTAGAAGCATGAATCATAGCAGCCGGAAAAAAAACCCAAAGAAAAACAATTCTGGCAGGGCATTTTACCGGCCTCAGTGATGGTGTCAAGCCTCACAAACTTCGACCCTCTGTCATCGACAAGCGACTGAATTGGGAGCAGCGACAATAAATGATTCCGACGAGTCAGGCACCGACAAATGAATTACGACCTATCGGGATTTCTCAGTCGACCTCCCGGATAAGTAAGAGTACTTTGGGCCTGTTCTGGACGTTCCCCGCTGCAAGCAATTTGCATCTTCGCTGTGCGGCTCTCTTTCCCAGGTTTTGTTTCCAGACCCCCTGGGCTTGCTCGTTTGTCTACACCATAAATTTATGACCTATTCAGTGTTGCCACGGTCGTCGGTGCTGCCTTGTCGGTAATCGTGTCTGATGACAGCCAGAGATAATAATATTCTGTTCTGGTTATTATGCCGATTGTGTACGTAAACCACAGACAGATCGAGGTGCTCTAACGCAGGAGAAAACTGTGTGCTGAGTTGTCGCAGTATTACGACGAGCCTGGAACATGTACATCAGCGCTGAGGTAGCCTGCGAGCTATTCCTACGCCCAGTCCAGAGTTCAGCCCTAAAAATCTACCTCAAACGTGAGGTCGTCTGCATGGTCAGTGTCCCTGGTCCGTGTGGTTTGGGACTGCGGGACAGGGCCGCATTCCACGCTTCCTGTCATAAATATCCTGGCATTAACCAGGCCCGGGAACTACGGCACGTGCGTTGCCGGCCGTGTAATCATCCACATCATATAAGACGTGTCATACCAAGGGAAGCACCCCCAAAGTCGCACCCGTGAAGTAGGTGAATATCGGCTGTTTAGCAACAGCCTCCCCACTGGGCCCACAGCACACCCGCTCTGGGTAGGAGCCGATCTAGGTAGGAAAAATCCCGCTTGCCTCGGCTGGGACTCCAACCCGGGTCTCCCGGTCCATGGTCCGAAGTGCTAACCACTACACTACGGGGACCGGTCGTATTGAGACTTTAATTTAACTCTTAAGAGCCCAAGCCCGACCACCCCCAGCCCACTACATGATTAGACTGATTAAAAGAACAAGCCACTGCACACCAGCAGGAGCCACTTCAAGCCACCTATTCACTGAATTTCAGAACGCTAGGCGTGGGTCTTTCCCCGCCGGCTAGGCCCGAGACTGCTGCAGGTTGCATGATAGTGGCTCGAAGTGGCTCAGTGGTGTTAGTGATCTGAAGATGTCAAATGAAATTGTGGCTTTGTAAAATTTTGCATGGGCTTTTATGAGTTAAACTCCGTGCTGTACACCACAGCCCCGAGGTCGGCTGAAGTCCGTGCTGCACACCACAGCCCTGAGGTCGCCTGAAGTCCGTGCTGCACACCACAGCCCCGAGGTCGCCTGAAGTCCGTGCTGCACACCACAGCCCGAGGTCGCCTGAAGTCCGTGCTGTACACCACAGCCCGGAGGTCGCCTGAAGTCCGTGCTGCACACCACAGCCCCGAGGTCGCCTGAAGTCCGTGCTGCACACCACAGCCCCGAGGTCGCCTGAAGTCCGTGCTGCACACCACAGCCCCGAGGTCGCCTGAAGTCCGTGCTGCACACCACAGCCCCGAGGTCGCCTGAAGTCCGTGCTGCACACCACAGCCCCGAGGTCGCCTGAAGTCCGTGCTGCACACCACAGCCCCGAGGTCGCCTGAAGTCCGTGCTGTACACCACAGCCCCGAGGTCGCCTGAAGTCCGTGCTGCACACCACAGCCCGGAGGTCGCCTGAAGTCCGTGCTGCACACCACAGCCCCGAGGTCGCCTGAAGTCCGTGCTGCACACCACAGCCCCGAGGTCGCCTGAAGTCGTGCTGCACACCACAGCCCCGAGGTCGCCTGAAGTCCGTGCTGTACACCACAGCCCCGAGGTCGCCTGAAGTCCGTGCTGCACACCACAGCCCCGAGGTCGCCTGAAGTCCGTGCTGCACACCACAAGCCCCGAGGTCGCCTGAAGTCCGTGCTGCACACCACAGCCCCGAGGTCGCCTGAAGTCCGTGCTGTACACCAGACAGACCGTCAGTGACTACTTTGGGCTCGCCCCCAGTTCCGGTACGTCCCAGTATTATACATTTTGCGTAGTACTGCTCCTCAGTGGTACATAATTATTGTGACAGAGAAAGGATTGCGACATACCCTATTACCATTGCGATAAGTCGACGTTAGGCGCTGGAATAATGGAGTAGGTGGAAGGCTGGACTGCCGTTGGTCGGGTTTTGTGTTCGAGTTCCGGTTTGGAGCCCAAATTTTATGCCGGCATTGTTGTTGTTGCTTTTTTGTTTGTTTGTTTGTTCTCTTTAACAATGTGACCTTGATGTGGTGGAAAATGATGTTTCACCCCAAACCAACCATCTGATCAAACAACTAAGCCTTTAGTCCATATATACGCGGTACACACACACACACACACACACACACACACACACACACACACACACACACACACACACACACAATCTGCCTCTTTTTTAAACAGCGACTGCGAAATTGATGAAACAAAAACTGCTTCCTTACATCCCGGCCAACACAACGAGGCCAGCGCTGTAATATCATCGTGCAGAAAAGCTGTATCCTCAGAAAGGCAATTAAAACGCCCATGGAAGTTGGCTGTTAACACGGTGTGCAGACAAAATTGACGCCAGTGCTCCCGGTGCCATTCCGCTTCAAAAGCAGCACTGCCAGGACAGAGTGTCTCTGAACAGCAGCACCGAGTGTTTCCATTTTAAAATTTTAGTAACACCAAGTGTTTCCGACTGACTTCAATTTGGCGGTGGAAATCTGAGAAACTGGCTGTTTATCAGCCAGACACCGACTTTGACTAACGCGTTACTACGAGAGACGTATACACGCTCATCTTTCCAACATATATAACGTTGCAGGCCAAAGAACACAATTACACGAGGTCTCAAAATGCCTATATATTCCCTATTAGCCTCAGGTATCATAGTCACCCGTGAAAATGCTTCAATCTAGAAACAAAAATTACCATGCACAGACCATTCAAGGGTAGGCACCTGACAGGAGTTTACCAAAATTAAAATGTCTCCTTTCCGCTCAGGCCTCACTGAAGTAATGCACGTCTACCTTCTGTTTAGGCCAGAGAGCCAGTTCACGCAAATCCGCTTGTGTCACTTATGCTCGACCTCTGTGCAAAAAAGTCCCAGCTTCACCGGCAGCGGCTTGCCTCTTGCTGCGGCCGCCTGGCAAGTACCTTGAGGTACACAACACAAAAATCACGAAAACCTGAGTTTTCGTGACAACAAAAATCACTACAAACCAGCACACTCGCCAAACAGGGTACCTCAAATAAACACCACGGTCAATTTGTGTTCTTACTCCTGCATGAGAGCAATCACCGCCGAAACGTTTGAAACAGTAGCACCGGAAACGCTCGTCTCCGTTTTGATTACACCCCTAAGAGATGTCGTAAAGATGACCGGACAGAAGCGACATGGTGAGGATACGGAGATCTTCATAAGACTTCAGCGAACAGCTAGTGGGCGTGATTGATCGATGGGTTTAGGTAGCTCTATTTCCAGGCTGTACGGCGTGTAGGGTGAGCCTATTTCTATTACTGGATTTAGTTGATGCATGTCTACTGTCAAAGGGATGCATTCGTTCTTTAGAAACTTTGAGGACGGAGGAGTGTGTGTGTGTGTGTGTGTGTGTGTGTGTGTGTGTGAGGATTCGCCTTTCGTTTTTTTTTCATGAAGAAATGTTCGATTTAAATTAAATAATTATTCTCCTCTGACGCACTTCCCGCATTGTTGACAGATGCCAAAGTTTACACGTTCCTTTGTCAAAATAAACGATTCTGTCAAAAGACTCTTTGAAGTAGCCAAGAGAGAAAAGAAAACTAAACAAAGTAATATACGTTTCGTCGGTTTTTATCGGTAACTTCATTGTCATTGGCAGCCTTTCGAAACGCACAGTTTATATCTGGATAAAAGCACCAAGCGCCTAAGGACTTGGACAACATGGTCGTTCACACTTAAATATCCGGTAACAGCACACCGAAGTCTGTTTTGCAATGTTTTCGCGTGCGATGGACCAGAAAATCTAAGAGCTTTACCTGGCGGCACCCGCCAACCGTGACCCCCCGAGTGTTGACGATAAACAAGTTCGATTCTGATCGATGTCTTTGAAGTAGGCATTTTATCAATACGGTAACCGATGGAAACAGGGGTGTTCGATCAAACATTCTGACCTGCGAAAGAAATGACAGAATTACTCCACGCTTGAGTGACCATGGCAGGGAGTCTTGTCACGGTCGGACAGGGATGGTACGGAAATCAATCATAGACTGACAGCTGCGCTTAACCGATATATTCACCTTTTCGCTCCTTCTTCAAATCCTACGTCCTTGGTTAAAGAAACTATGCGCGCGGTGAATGGAGTGGAAGAAATGCCCTTTGGAAGATCTCGGACTGATTATCAGATGAGGTGATGATGCATGTGGACATTACGACCATGTTTGTTTGTCGTTGTTATTTTGGTTCGTTCTATTAGGCGTGTTTAGTTGGACTTCGTAAGCAGGACTTCGCTGAACAGCGTAACCCTTTTGCCGATTGTAAATTAGGCTCACACGACAGAGGCCGTGAACAGCTAACGCGCTGCGATTAGGTAGTGGTGCCCTTAACGTGCCTAATTTACATATAAATGGGTTACGTTGCTCAGCGAAGTCCTCCTTGCGAAGTCCTACCAAATATGCCTATTGTTTGTTTGTTTGTTTGTTTTTTGGAGGGGGCTTTTGTTTGTTTGTTTGTTTGTTTGTTTGAGAGCCTACGGTGCTTGTCTTGTATGTATAGCAAAGAAATTGTTATAAGAATACATAGACCAACCATGCAGTGCCTTCGAGTCTGACGAATCACTCCGTCAGTGCAAAAAGCAAGTAGGTACTATCACGCAGACCCGAGTCTTCACAATGGTCTGTGAACTGTATCGTGACACAAGTGACTGCTTTCGGTGCACGGAACAAACGCACGTGATGAACAGTTTTTCATAACGCTTTTGCATGCCACACTGACACGCACCTAGATACTTTAAGAGTGGAAAAAGCCTCCTCAGCCTGGCATATAGACAGAAAAAATAAATATTCCACAAGAATTCTTTCACTGAGCGGGTGACCTCGGTGGCGAGGTCTGCTTACACAAACAGGATATATTTCAAGCCGCACAATGCCAGGACAAAACAAACACTGAGCTACAGGGAAAGGCGGGACAGAATTTCGATTCACTTCTTAAAAGTAAGACGCGTCAATATAATCAACAGATCATCCAGTAAAATTAAATATCCGGTTAGAAGTGTATCAAACACCTAGAAAAAAAAACTATAGCATGTAGTTTTATGTCTTCGATTTTTTTTTTTTATCTGACTCTGCATTCAGACTCCAGCTGAGAGTTTACTCTCTCTCTCTCTCTCTCTCTCTCTCTCTCTCTCCTTTTTACACCTTTTTTTTTTTTCTTTCCTCGTTTCCCTTCTTTTTTTTCCTTTTTTCTTCCATTTTTTGTCTTTTTTCTTTCTTTTTTTTCCGGGGAGCCGGGATAGCCGAATGGTAGAGCGTTGGATTTCAATGCTAGGGTCATGAGTTCGAATCCCGGTTGGGGCCAAATATTTGTGCTGGCCTTTTCCTCGTTGCCCTGTCTCTGATATTACTCATACCCGGTGGAACCCACATTGAACTTCTCAACACCCACCCTACCCCACCTACCCACCCATCCTCCTTTTATTATTATTTTATTTTGTTTCTGTTGCCTTTTTCCTCTTTGTTTCTTCCTTGTTTTCATCTTTTTTTTTTTCTCGATCACACCAGTCGAGATAGTGAGCCTAAGTTACTTTTTCAACGTCGTCCAAAGCGTCAGAATCTGGAGACGAAGATGAGATGTAGTTTCGATTGCGGAGCATTGAGAAATTTGTCTGAACCTCCGCCGCAGATTTAGAACGCTGAGGGGATGTGACAAAATGCATGCTACCTCATAGCTGCACAAATAATTAAATAAATAAATAAATAAATAAATAAATCCCCAAAATAAGACCTCTGTGAAATTCATGTGAATTTCCACGAAGAGCCCTTCTTTAATTTGTTGTTCGGTGCACCCCTTTACCCCTCTCAACCCGGTGCACACACACACACACACACACACACGCTCGCGCGCGCGCGCGCACACACACACACAGCACGCACGCACGCCCAGAGAGAGAGAGAGAGAAAGCACACAAGGGAAGACGGACAAACCTCTGCATTGTCTCCGCCGCGTAACAGTATTGCCGCGAAAAACATTTCTTCTCAATGTCGATAGAATTTGCATAATGATTAAGGCGCAGATCTGCTTTGTCAAGTGAAGATGGAGTGTGTGGAAGACTTGGAAAGAAGAATTCAAATAAACGATGTTAGAATTGATTTCCACATAACATGCGGTGAACTCGCTCACGAAATAAATTATGCCTCTTTTTTGTATAATTTACCGAGCAACAAAGGAAACATACATTTTCCCAGAGTGACTGACTGGTAACGTATGTGTGGTAAAGATCATGAGTTGGTCAACTGCTGTCCTTGGGGTGTTGCACTTGGCTGCCTAAAGCCCGCTCTTAACTGGGCACTGCGGAGCGCCACAGTGCTGTCCACAGTTGTGACACAGCTGTGATTTTGGGGGTTTCGGCCGCTGTGGCGTCATCACAGCAACCTGGATTTCAAACAGCCACAACTGTGACTGTGGTTTCCACAACAGACTCTGATTGGTTGTACTACGTCACTCGGCGTACAAACATGGCGGACAGTGCATCTTCAGTCGGTTTGTCACCGAGCACAGCTGTGTTCAGTTAGTACACACACCGAGCGCAACGACTGTGATGTGGACAGTTGCGAACAACTTTGAGGTCCCCGTGTTATTTCACAGTGTGCACAGAAGCGGTGAAAATGTCAATGTCACCAGCACAGCACATTCTCAGCCTGTTTCGAGAGTATTGCCTGCATGAGTAGTCTCCTTTGCCGCAACAAGCACGCATTTTTCTTGGCAGAGCACAAAGCTGCCACGAAAAATGCATGCATGCTGCGGGTCTCTGTGTATGCACGGGGGACACGTGGGTCTGTGTATGCACGGGGGTTGTCTGCGCATCAGAATCAATCACGCGATTCACAATATAGCATCAGAGACCATTGCGGTAGCTCAGGGCAGCGTATGTGTTATTCTGAGTAGACGTTTTTTTTGGGTTTTTTGGGTTTTTTTTTTTTTTTTTTGTAAAGGTGTCCCTTTTTCAATATTCTGTTTTTGGTATATATATATATATACAGTATACGCCGGTTATAAGAAACTCGAGGGGGGGTGAATTTTTTGGTTTCTTATATCCGAGTTTTCTTATATCTGAAAGTCGGATATAAGAAAGTATTTTGAAAAATATTTCTTATAACCGAGTTCAGTGAAAAAAATATTTAAAACATTTCTTTTTTCTCAGTTCGTGTATGTTTTGCATTAAATTAAGAAAATTAATATCTGGTTTCTCTTAAAGACCTGCACAGAATATATATGTGTAGAGTTAATATACACCAGTGCGCTTGTGTCCTTCAATGTCAGATTTTTTTGTTTGAACATGAAAATACTGTTTTTGCTTCCCAACTGTAGCGCTGGCGGTCATGTGGTAAGAAAAAAAAAAACAAAAAGAAAAAAAAACAACCAAACCAACCAACCAACCAACCAACCAACCAACCAACCAACCAAACAAACAAAATGGCAAACAAACAAAAAAGAACTAAGGGGAGAGAGAGAAAGAGAGAGAGAGAGAGAGAGAGAATTCCCTTGTATTTATAGGATACATTAAAAGTGCATTATGTATCAACTTTTGATCTATAAAACACTCGTCCCATTAGATATGCTTTCCGTGTCTAATTTGGCTAAAAAAAAGCTGCAAATTAGCTTTTTTTTCTGTTGGGAGGGAGAAGGGGGATGGAGGAAAGATGGACCACGTATATTGTCAAATAAAGGAATTGATCAACAGTTAGTCTAATACTGATAGTTTTATTCTCCTTAACGCGAGCCCTGTAGACAGAGACAGACATACAGAGAGAGAGAGAGAGAGAGAGAGACTGAGCTCCCAATCAGGCAAAAAAAAACACCACAAAATAATAATAAAAACAACATATAACAATAGAACAACAAAAATGCATCTCGTATTTTTTCTTCTTGCCAACATTCAATTTTGCACGGAACACAATGGTAAAGAACCAATTCAAGAAAAGAAAATCATGCGCCATCATGTGCCTGTCCTAAGTGACGTCAGACCTGACCTGTTTTTTTAGAATGAGTGAAATTTTCTTGGAAATGTACTTTCGGTTTCTTACAATGAGTGAAATTTTCTTGGAAATGTACTTTCGGTTTCTTATATCCGAGTTTTTGTATCAAGCGGGACAAGAAATCTGCTTTCCTAAAACCGAGTTTTCTTATAAGCGAGTTTCTTGTATCCGAGTTTTTGTAATACATAATAAAGAAGAGTTTGGCCGGGGGAAAAAAATTCGTTGGCAATAACCGAGTTTTCTTATATCCGAGTTGCTTATATCCGGCGTCCACTGTATATATATATACAGTGGACGCCGGATATAAGCAACTATATATATATATTTGATATTCACAAAGACAAGTACTACTTGCATGCATTATAATTATGCTTTAACATACATGCACTGACATAGCATTTGAGTAGAGTCATGACACAGTCATTGACGACGTTATTTGGTTGCGGACTGAAGACTACCTAGATTGGTGGCTATTGTTAGAAGATATGTGTAGTCCCAGGCTGTTCAGGAATGGGCCGTAGGCTCAGAGAAAATTGTATTTCTCTAATAGTAGAAGCCACAAAG
This sequence comes from Batillaria attramentaria, assembly GCA_018292915.2. Lineage (NCBI taxonomy): Eukaryota > Metazoa > Mollusca > Gastropoda > Batillariidae > Batillaria > Batillaria attramentaria. The sequence goes on along the minus strand of JACVVK020000738.1, from coordinate 10,330 downwards.
TCACGAAACGGTTGCAATGGCCGAAAGAAACATCCTTCTATCTGGCAAACAACCCCACAGCTTTGAAGGTGACAGTTTTCCGTCTCAGCGGCGTTAAGAGTATAAAGGCTTAATTTAAGACCATGAAAACAACAACAGCAACAACAACAACAACATGAAAAACAACAAATGTTGCGTTTCTTTCATTGCTTTTGTATACCATCACATGTGTGTGTGTGTGTGTGTGTGTGTGTGTGTGTGTGTGCGAGCGCAAAGAGTGTTTCGTAGAAAACAGACAGGCGCTATATAAACTGTATTCATTATTATTATTATTATTATTATTATTATTAAATTAGTCAAGGGGAGCCGGGGTGGTCGAATGGTAGAGCGTTGGACTTCTAATGCTCGGGTCGTGAGTTCGATCCCGGCTGGGGCCAAATATTTGTGCTGGCTTTTTCATCGTTGCCCGTCTTATTTATCACCCTATGTGGTGGAAAAGGACGTTAAACCCCCAAACGCCCCCCCCCCCACTCCCCACAAATTAGTTAATGTTGTTAGCCGCGAATTAGTCTTTGTTACTTGCGCGGCGTTAAGCCCTAAATAACTAACTAACGAGTCAATGTTGTTTGACCAAATACAGCTGTACCGACATGATGTATAATCCAAGCGCAAAAGCATAGATGCCAGATATGCAAGCCATCAAAGTAATCGCCGTGATTGCATTTTTATGTCTACAGTGTACCAGCGTTACAGTATTCTCGGTCAGTCGCCAGCAGGTGTCACTGGCGCTGACGACCGACTTTCTGCGGTGGAGTGTAAAAAAACAGGTTTGCACCTGACCTTTTTCGTTTCTTGTTAGGTTTTGCACGTTACCAAAGCAACAACACCGGAGCTGTATAGGTGACATCCTGCAAATCTTTGCAGCTTCGCAGCTGTGGGCGGAAGCTATAGCTTCTCTCTCTCTCTCTCTCTCTCTCTCTCTCTCCTTTATTACCTTTCTAATAGCTTCCTCATGCGTCCTATATATATGCGTATTCTATACTTCCATTACTTATGTTAATGTTTTACTGCTCAGTGTGTGTTACCCCTGTGCTGTATTGGGTGTCACGCGTTGTAGCTATGCTCTGTATGTGAGTTACTGTGGGCACTGCGTGTAGCATGTCAGTGCTATGTATGTAATTCTGTGTATGCTCAGTGTGTGTGTGTGTGTGTGTGTGTGTGTGTGTGTGTGTGTGTGTGTGTGTGTGTGTGTGTGTGTGTGTGTGTGTGTGTGTGTGTGCGCGCGCGCGCGCGTCAAGGACAGACAGTAAGAGAGACCTGTGCGTCTATGTTCTCATCCTTGGAAATAAAGTTTCAGTCAGTCAGTCAGTCTCTCTCAGCCGGTGTCGTAGAATATTTCGGAACCAGGATAAATCGGAACCGGTTCCCCCAAATCCTAGGACATTTCGGAACCATTCCCATTTATCCCGCACCTGGCAGACAAAATTCATGTGGGCTAATGACCTTCTAGACGGTTGCGAAATATCCTGGTGGTTTCCAAATATCCTGTCACTAGAGTCAGGATAAATCGGAATGGTTCCGAAAAATCCTGCCACCAGGGCCAGGATATATCGGAATGGTTCCCATTCGTCCGGTTCCGAAATATCCTATAACACCGGGGTGGCCGAATGGTAGAGCGTTGGACTTCTAATGCTTGGGTCGTGAGTTCGTATCCCGGCTGGGGCCAAATATTTGTGCTGGCTTTTTCATCGTTGCCCCGTCTTTGATATCACCCTATATGGTGGAAAAGGACGTTATACCCCCAAACACCCACCCACCTTCTCTCTCTCTCTCTCTCTCTCTCTCTCTCTCTCTCTCTCTCTGTGGACCACACACTGGCGCAGTGTCGATGGAGAATCGTTCATAATCATATATCTCCCCTGTCAGTGCCTCTCGTAAGCTTCAGCTTGTTTGCGCAAAGACGGACGGCTGTTACCTGACACTGATTAACTCAATTCCTACCGAGCAAGTTTAGGGCTGTGCACTAGTACCCTCAATTAAAAAAAAACACAAAAAACAACAATTTATGTCTGCGTGGAATTAAATTTGGCTTAGTGGGAGTTTTTGCACTTTGATGATACTCGTGTTAGTTGCAGTAAGAACCTTCAGGGAACCGTTAATCTTGCTTGATTTTGGCATACAGGGCCAAAACCGAAAAAGAGTCAAAAACGTGGGACACTCGTGCCGCGGTACGAAATGTGTTAACAGCAAGCCTCTCTCTCTCTCTCTCTCTCTCTCTCTCTCTCTCTCTCTCTCTCTCTCTCAGAGGTGTGTGTTGGTGTGTGTGCGTGTATGTGTGTGTACTGATATTTAGTGATGATGCATTTTGTATGTTTTATTAGTGTAGCAAGGACAGATAGTAAGAGAGACCTGTGCGTCTATTATCTCATCCTTGAAAAATAAAGTTTCAGTCAGTCAGTCAGTCAGCCTCTCTCTCCCTCTCTCACTCTGTGCCATGTTTTTTTTTTTTTTTTTTTTCTGTAGCCGTGGGTAAGGCTTAAAGTAAAAGAGTCTCTATATCCACTTTCTCGACCGACTGTTGGGGATTTTTTTTTTTTAAAGACGAAGAAAGGGACTTCACTCCCACCTAGTTACTCGTCCTGACTCATGTGTGTGTAAGTACACTACAACTGGAGTCACGGTGCCTACCAGGAAAAAAAAATCACTAAAATACTAAATACCGACCTTGTGAGTCATCAGTTTTATAAAATTTGAATTGCGATTTTTTGGTGCTGTGTATTGTTAGTTTTTTGTTTTTTGTTTTTGTTTTCCTGCCATTTTCCTCATTGTTCAATCAATCAATCAATCAATC
>JACVVK020000738.1:0-5000 GCA_018292915.2 Batillaria attramentaria | reverse complement strand
GAATTAATAAAATAAAATATAATAAAAGATAAAGAAAAGAGTGTAAATGGTTATTTCCAGTTGTTCCTTTTTATTGACTGATATTCTGTTGTGTTCTTTGGCCGATTTTGTAAATAAATAGATCAGCATAGGCCATGACAAAAAAAAATTGAATATAAATTAACTACTACAAACAAACAAGCAACATTTTCAGGTGCTTATCACGTGCCGCTTTTAATTTGGGTAGTTTAGGGTACAGGCGTTCAGTTTCAACTGCTAGTGCGATATCATCTGATATCATCTGATAAGCATGTTCAAGTTGGTTTCCAGTCACGAATGGAAAACAAAACTAGCAACTTAATTAATTTAGGGTACGTCAAAAAATAAGCATGAATACGCGTGAGAGTCTAACACCATGTGAACGGAAAAAAATGCTGCCTTTTAAAAACTGAGAATTGTACCCTTAGAACATTAGGTCTGCTGACAGACAATAAGAAAAGAGGTCGATGTGGCCAAGGGAAGTTACTGCGCCGAGCCACCCCTGAAACGAGCAGTAACGTCCCTTCCTCAACCTTCTGCACCAAACAGCGCAGCAGTATGGATTTTTGATAACTGTTACACAGACTGAATGAATATTTGTTCACCGCTTATTTATTCACCCAGGGATGGAAGCGGCAACCTGCAAAATGTTTCCTAACATCAACTCACATTAACTTTCTAAGTCCGACTTCAGTTAAATAATAAAACAATATTTTCAGCAATCAGTGATATTGCACTATCCAGCAGTGCGATTTTCAACAACTTATCTTACTTGTTTCACATACATATTCAGAATGGGTTTACTGAGACGATGAAATTCATCAAATCAAAGAAAAACATCAAACTATGCTTTCTGTATTGCACAATGACCATGAACACTTGTTTATCTCGGAATGAACAGAAAAGACTGAAAAGATAACCTTATATTATCACAGATGATGAATTTGTTATCCTACATTACGAATCAAAGCTATACGTTGGAGGGAGGGGGGGGGGGGCGGAAGGGAGGGTGTATCACAAGGGGGGAGGGGGGTTGAGGCCGGGGCGCGGCGATGGGGGAAGGGGCACTGAGCCGGGGGAGAAGGCACAATCATGGACAGCGGTTGTCGTACTGATGATGGCGGAGAAACACACTGCAGTGGGTGTGGGAGACGCTTAGTTGCGGTGAGGATGCGTCGAGTGGACGAGTCAGTAGGGAGTGAAATGGAAGAGGGAGGTGGCAGGGGGGGGGGGGGCGGATGGGGGAGTGGAAAGAATGAAAGGTTTAGTGTTCAGTGTCACAACGATGAGAGAGAGAGAGAGAGAGAGAGAGAGAGAGTACTAAAACTATGAGGGAGATAGTAGTAGAACTGGGCCACGGAATTCAGTGTAGACTGACTGGCCGGGGGACAGGTTACCACTATTAACGCCAAACAAAAACAACAGGGGATAAGGGATCTGAAGTTTAAACCAGACCTACATCACATGGAAAGACTTTCCTGCGGGGCATCGTATGTACGACTTCCTTCTCTCTAATAGTAATACTCCCGATCAGGTCGCCCTGAAAAGAGAGACTGGGTGAACTGAAAGCTTGACCATTCTCGATGCTGAAGGTCGATAACCTGCCTTCATCAAGTCCGGACATGTCTTTACACGAGTACACTCCCCTTCCAGGTGTGGTGTCGCTATCGTTCTTCGCCGCGATTCTTCAACAAGGGAATTCACTGCAGTGTCTCTCCCTTGACGGGACATGTTTGTGTGTCACGGGTTGTCTACCAGTTGCATCTCGAAAACTAAAAACACGTCGTCTGTCAGTCGAGTCCTATTCTAACCGGCACACAAGCAAACTGACTTCAGAGGCAATGGAGATGTCACCACGGAGCACACTTATCCCCTCACTGCGGTCATCCAGGAAGAGAAGTCGATCTGTTAGTCTTAGCCCAGCCTTTGATCACGCAGAGATACCAGATTACTTTGTCTCAGACAGCAGTGAACGGCGCAAACGTTCAACTCGAACCTTGGCTGTGGGTCTCTGGAAACCAACCTCCCTTACAACCTGTCGTCCTGAAAGAAATACTGGGCAGGGTGCGAATGGTACAGCGGTGATGACGTCAGAGGCAGTCCTCGCGTGTCCAGCAAAGGCTGGATGTGCTTGTACAGCATGGTGCGCCGGTACGTGGCCGAGTTCTGGAACTGGCTCTCCCGAGGGGCCGCGGTTCGAACCCGGGTGGGCGGCCCGAGGAAGACAGCGTCCAAGCAGCGCTGATCCAGGACCGGCAACTCTGCCACGTGACGTAATCCGTCCAGCACGTGCAGCACTAAGGGGTTGTCACTCAGTTCCACGTCACCGCCCGGACCCATGGGTTCCACGATGGTGCAGCTGGAGAGCAAATCTCGCGAGGCTGTGTTCCTGGTGCACATTCCTGCAAATGAAGAGAAGGCATCAAATCGGAGGTTGATTTGTCGTACCGACACAATTTCGTTTTCTGAGGTTGAAAAGATTGAGAAAAACAAATCTGATGCAGGGAAACACTATCCCTGACCTACATCTGTCTCAGTTGGGCAACTAGATCAGCTCAGTTTCAACTTCAAGAGTGACAGTACTTCCCGGGGAGGCGAGGGCGGGGAACGTCTGGGAGGGAGGACGGAAGGGGGTCACGTTTTGAAAAGTGTAGCTGACAGTACCTCACAGAGAAGCTCACTACGTATGAAACTTCCCGTTCACTTCGCTCATCTTCTGAGAAACTATTAAAAAATACCCCGTGTCAGTCTGAAAACTTATGGCCAACGTTCCTTCAGTTACTCTGCTCCCCAAATCTGGAACTCACTGCCCGCCTCCCTTAGAAGCCTCCCTACTCTGTCACAGTTCAAGGCACACCTTAAAACCTATCTGTTTCGGCAAGCTTTCCACTAAAATTTTTACTGTATCCTCCCCTGTATCCCACATCCGCCGTGTGTGTGTGTGTGTGTGTGTGTGTGTGTGAGTGTGTGTGTGTGTGTGTGTGTGTGTGTGTGTGTGTGTGAGGGGGGGGGGGGCGTGTGTGGGTGTGTATGTGTGTAGCGCTCACTGAGTGCTCTCGTGGGCAGATTGTCTGCGCTATAATTATAAGAACGATATTATTATTATTTAGTATTATTAGACCACCTTGAAGGGTGAAACTGGACACATTATTTAGTTGGGGGGAGCGGGGATAGGGGGAGTATCAAGGGATGAGGGCAGGGACATAACAGGCTGAGACACCGCCTGCACCCCCATGTGCTTCTGTGGAGAGGCAGTGCACAACACAGAACACATCTTACGAGACTGCAGGAACTTCAAGACTTCAAGGGAATGGAAATGGTCAGTTAACCTGCAACAAAAGCTGTACAGGCCTGTGGAAGAACTCCAGGTTCATCTCAAGCACCTGTCTCCAAGTGTGTTAAGGCGATCGAGAAGGAGAAGAGAAGAAGGGATGAGGGAGGGGGAGGGGAGGGGGGGGGGAGAAGGGTGTGTGTGTGTGTGTGTGTGTGTGTGTGTGTGTGTGTGTGTGTGTGTGTGTGTTTGTGTGTGTGTGTGTTATAAGCCGTGCATTCGACCCACCTCTTGTTCTGGGACACTCCCCGCTGTCGGTGGGGGGTCGCGGTGGGAGAATGGGTGACGGAGGGTCCTTGCACATGGCGTCCTGGACCTCGGCAGGTGAGAGTGGCAGCGGCAGATCGATCTGAGCCAGCGCCTCCTCCACCTCCAGCTGTTGGATGTCCTTCAGGAGCTCGCCCAGACTCTAGGTCACGAGAAGAAGTTGTGGTATTTTTACATTTTTATCTCTTTACGCAGGTTTGAGTCTGTAGTCTACCGCGAGGACGATCTCAAAGACATGTGCGGAGGGAAAAGACGGTTTGTGCACATGTTGGTGCCTTCGGGATTCGAACTCTTAGCCTTGTGATCTCAAAATGTTGAGGCACCCGACCCTGCTTCTCTTTGCAAATAAACTAACGGGAATTCTTGCACCTGGTCCACGTTTGCTGGAGATCTGTTGGGTTTTTAAGTCTCCTATTGACCTCCAATTTGAGTCTAAACGCAAATATAAGCACTGCAATGAGACTTTCTGCAAACATGCAGCCTGATAAGAATCGAGCCTGTGACCCTGCTGTCACGAGTTCATCGCTCATGCAACTGAGCAAATGAAAGGTAAATAATATACGATCTGCTGCAATGAGAACCTGTGGAGTCTTACCAAAGGTTTAATTCTTTAAAATATTTGTTTTAATTGTCTTTTTTGTTGTTTGTTTGTTTTTGACTGACTGACAAGAAAGACCTTATACACACGTTCAAAAACAGAGGTACATTGTAATACATCCCCCCCCCCAACACACACACACACACACACACACACACACACACACACACACACACACACACACACACACACACACACACACACACAACAATAACAACAACAACAACAACAACAACAACAACAAAACACACACACACATAAAATAAACTAAACAAGTAGATAAGTAATGAATAATCAGGTAAATAAACAAATAAAGTGACAAATAACCACAGACTTTGATTGGCTCCCTTGTGTAATTTTTACCTTGGAGCGACACCCTCGCACGAACGGCCAGGGGTCACCACTGATGAGTCGCCTGACCATGGCGTGGAAGCAATGTCTCAGTAACTGCTCCTCGCGGGCCTTGCGCTTGTTGTAGACGCCCATCACGCGAGGTCGCGTCTCCCGTATCTTCTCAAACAGCATCTTGTAGTGGGACGGGTCCAGGTTGCGCAGGCGAGCGTTCTTGCGCCGCGCCGACACTGGTCGCAGCTGCAGATTCTTGCAGCCCTTCTTGAAGCCGTTGATGAACTCCTGGTACTCCAGGCGCGGCAGCATCTTCTGGAAGAACCTCAACCACTTGCGGAGCAGGTCCTTCTGGCGATCCTGGGGCAGGCGCATGAACTCCTCATACACGGGGCGGCCCTCCGTGACAGGAGGTGCCTCCTTCCTCTGTGACACGCCTAG
>JACVVK020000737.1:165000-167500 GCA_018292915.2 Batillaria attramentaria | reverse complement strand
TACGTTTTAGCCGAGTAAGCCACGCGTGCACGGACAAAATAATCAAATTATGTTGAGAGAGAGAGAGAGAGAGAGAGAGAGACCCAAGCATTGAAAGTCCAACGCCGAAAGGCTCGATTGTCAAGCAAACACTTCCTACCGAGAATGCGTTCTGATGCACCATTCGTGTCAGTATCGATGACGTATATTGCCTACGCCAGTCGGTGTCAGACTTAGACTTGCGTCATCGTCTCTGCAGTGACCGGCAGTGACGAGCGTTTGTATATAGAAAAAACAAAAAACTTGCCTTTGAACGTGGAAAATTCAGCCCGTCTTACGATGTTGTTTCCATTACCATAATTATCTTGCGTGCAAGATTTTCTTGTGTGCGTGACTGAGACTTCTGTTAGTGCAAGTTTTATTTGTCATCATTATGTCTTTTTCTGTTCTGGGATTAACTCATTCAAGACGAGCTGAGTTTTCCTTAACCATCCCCTGTAGCCGGACGGGCCAAATTGTTGGGTTCAGAAAAACAAACAAACAAACAACACACACACACACACACACACACACACACACACACACACACACACACACACACACACACACACACACACACACACACACACACACAACAAAACAAGATACAGAATTGAAATTTTCAGGGTAGTTTACTGACATATTTTTGCAGCTATTACTGAAATTCCAACTTTCAATCTTAAATATCTTTGTTGTTAGTCATGTTGTTAAAAAAAATTCACGACTATGATCCGCATATGCGGTTGTTCGTCTGAAAATGATGTGCGCTGTAGGGATGCATATGCGGCCATTAGTCCAGAAAGAGTTAATAAAGTAATTTGAATTGGAATTTGAATAAAAACGATCAAAACGGAATTCCATGTCTTAAATTCCGTAAAATATGGAAGGAAAATCAGTCGCTACGGATTTCATAAGCACTGACTGAAAAGAAAGGCAAAGGAGTATCACGTTTGTCGATTTCTCGTACTAGTCGTACAGTGATTGATGTCAGCCGGACATGCTCGCTGGAAATTGATGACACCGACACCACAGCAAACCGTTCAACGTAGCATGAGGCTGAGCGAACAGTGCGCTAGCACACAGTACAATCAATTTGTTCTAATGAAATATTCACGATGAAAGAAGAGCTTCCACATGGCCTGTTTAACTATTGACGACACACCACACACTACGACTTCCAAAATGGCCGGCAGGCGATAGTGGCGTTTTTATGCCGTACGCGAAAGTTATTGCGACTGAATCACTGCCAGCGGTGAGAGAGAGTTTGCGATCGATAATTGGAATGAAACAAACGTAATTGCAGCCTTTATTTATTTTGTATTTTTTATATTCATTTTGTTGGTGTTTGTTTTGGAAGTGTTGGCGGGACACAAAAGCCTTAAAAATTACCTTGGTGCGTTGCGTTGTTTAGGCCCTGTTTTCTTTTCGATTTTGTTAGGTTGTTTTGTTTCTGGGGAGGGGGGCTGGGGTGGCGGTGGGTTCGTTGTTTTTGTGTTTGTTTTTGTTTCGCTTTTCTGTGTTTTGTTTTGTTTTGTTTCGCGTGTGTGTTGTGTTTGGTCGGTGTGTGTGTGTGTGTGTGTGTGTGTGTGTGTGGTGTGTGTGTGTGTGTGTGTGTGTGTGTGTGTGTGTGTGTGTGCTAGAATCTGCATACATGATTACTATATCCCCATCTGCGTCTTACATATGTTCCGGAGTCTCTCTCTCTCTCTCTCTCTCTCTCTCTCTGAGTCTGGAATGATGGATCCTTGGGCAAGATTTTTGGTAACGATCTGCCAGTACACGCCATTTATCATTGTACAGCAACTGTCTGAACTCTCTGCTCCCCGCCGCTCATTCGGAGAGAAATCGTGGGCCCTGACTTTTGAACAGAAACGTGGCTAGGGAAATAATCGGGATTGGTTGCCGGCAATTTTACACATCAATGATTGTAAAACGTGCTTTGATCAGTGTTTTACTCGATTTTTGTCTGTCTGATATTTTGGGGACCTCTCTCTCTCTCTCTCTCTCTCTCTCTCTTTCGGGGAGCCGGGGTGGTCGAATGGTAGAGCGTTGGACTTCTAATGCTCGGGTCGTGAGTTCGATCCCCGCTGGGGCCAAATATTTGCGCTGGCTTTTTCATCGTTGCCCCGTCTTTGATATCACCCTATGTGGTGGAAAAGGACGTTAAACCCCCAAACACCCACCTCTCCCCCCCCCCCCCCCCCCCCCCCCCGAGGCTCTCCGGTCGGGGAGCCGGGATAGCCGAATGGAGCGTTCGACGCTCAATGCTCGGGTCATGAGTTCGAATCCCAAACGTGGTGGAAAAGGACGTTAAACTCCCAAACACCCCCACCCCACCCCCTCCCCCCTCTCTCCCCGATACATGTGTGTGCCTCTGTGTGTGTGTGTGTGTGTGTGTGTGTGTGTGTGTGTGTGTGTGTGTGTGTGTGTGTGTGTGTGTGTGTTTGTGCGCGCGCCTGGGTGTGTAACGTGGCACCACGAC
>JACVVK020000737.1:142500-160000 GCA_018292915.2 Batillaria attramentaria | reverse complement strand
TGGTAGAGGAACTAGATACAGCGGTGCCATCCGCCATTTTTGAGAAGCTGAAGTTGAGACGGGCAGATCCTTCTAAAGTCTAACGTTTCACTTGTACTCTTGTCTTCAGGATTTCAGAATCTGTCACTGTGTTTACTGCTTGTGCCAGTTTCATCTTCTCGTGCATTTCAACGCGCCAGTTTCACTCTCCGATCAAAAGACGTCGCGTTGACTTAGATTCACGTCTGTAGTGTCAGTTTCACTTGCCGATCGCTGAGGAGACCCACGAAAATGTACTGACGACTGTGCTCAGTTTTTAGGCAATTTTCAGCCGTTTTTGATCCCTGTTTTTCCTTGGCTAGGAGTAGGACACTAATGAGTTTACTGCGTTGATAACTGAAGCGACCGTGAACTCACTTCAGTAGAAATGCTCGGGCCGTGAGTTCGAACCCCGGCTGGGGCCAAATATTGTGCTGGCTTTTTCATCGTTGCCCCGTCTTTGATATCACCCTTATGTGGTGGAAAAGGACGTTAAACTTCCAAACACCCACCCACCCACCCCACTTCAGTAGAATTACATGTACCGTAAAAATATATATAAAATATGCAACCGACCCCCCCGGCACCCACCGCCCCTCTCAGTTTCAAGTTTTATTAATATGCTCCCTCTCTCTCTCACGTGGTGGAAAAGGACGTTAAACTCCCAAACACACACCCACACCCTCCACCCTCTCTGTCTCTCTCTCTCTCTCTCTCTCCCCCTTACGTGGTGGAAAAGGACGTTAAACTTCCAAACACACACCAACCCCTCTCTCTCTCTCTCTCTCTCTCTCTCTCTCTCTCTTATGGCTGAAATATGTGGCAGTTAGCATAGTACACAGACCGCTAGGATTTGCTGTAAAATTGACGGACCCTATTTTCGTTCAGTCGAAATGTGAGACTGACAATTAGACAGTGGTCAAAACTGGGATGTAGTCATGTCGGTTCAGTCCAGCATCACTCGCAGTTGCCTCTCTGTACGAAATTCTGTTCTGCCGCTTGCCTGCCTGCCTTGATTCCAGACAGAACCGCCTCTGGCGTGGTTTTAAATCGGCCATGCAGATAAGAATCACAGGGCTTGGGAAGCAACTATCATCAAGGAATCGGCCATGTTGTGTTGAGCGGGGATGCAACAGAGAGAGAGAGAGAGAGAGAGAGCCTGGGTTAAAAATTATGCCAACTCCGTATGACATTAATGCGTTTTTCAGATGGCAGGAAAACAGATGTGTGTTTGGAATCGTTTCCTTCCGCTGTAGTAAACGTTTTGAAAACATGGCGAACTGTGACACGAGAGAGAGAGAGAGAGAGAGAGAGGGGGGGGAGCGGGGGGAGAGGGCAGAGGATTTCAGGGTTGGCCTGGGTTTGGCAGGCAATGGCAGCGTCCGCTTCAAATTCTTTGCTTTCGTCCTTTCCTTTTTCTCAGTCTCTGTCTCCGTCTGTGTTTCTGGTCTGTTGGGTCAGCCCCTGGCCGGGCTGGCTGTTTGTTTTTTCGATCCATCGGACTCCGTGTAACGGCCTTGGTGGGGGAAAGAGAACACACACACACACACACACACACACACACACAGAGAGAGAGAGAGAGAGAGAGCTCGGCTGACCACAGGCAAAGTTCGTACACACAATCCCTTAAAAAAAATGGAATCATGTGGCCTAAAGACAGATTTATGAAGGCGAAAATTTTGAAGTTACTATGTATACTGGTGACAGGAAACTGAGACACTATCATCGTAAGGTGTGTTCATTGCAACGAAGCAGAACTCTCTCTCTCTCTCTCTCTCTCTCTTACCGCCTGAATCTATCTGGTTTCACTTTTTGTTTTTTGTTTTTTGGTCAGTGTATGCTTTGACTTTGACTAAATTCATGCTTCATGGCAGGAGGGGGGGGGGCACTGAGACAGGAGGGAGGTGTATGGTTTGTATCGACAAAGTATGCTAGTTTTCTAACGATTTCTTGGAGGGGGGGGGGGATAGTAATCACTGCTACACAGCTCCAAAGCTACGCGGACAGACGAAAAGGTCAGTGCGCGTCAAAACATTTCCAAGATCGCGCCATCTAGTGATAGATCTACGCTTCACTTCGAACAGTCGAGGCCCTCTGCCCGAAACTTTAAAGGTCTCAGAACTGTTTTAATAAGAAAATGGCGTCTTGATATATACGGTAGAGTTATTGTTATTCTCCTAAACTGAAAATGCGAGTGGCTTTTGGCTACTGTGCTTTTGTGGCGTTACACATTGTGTTGCGGGCACTCCGTCTCGGTCTCCGTTGGCAGCAGTGCCGGGCTACTGGCGGCCATAGTGATATTGATTTTTTTTCCGCCAGCGGCCGACCAGGGGGATTGTTTTTGCGTGTTCAGGCGTAGTTTGGCTGTCCCGTGCGTGTAAACACACACAGGGGCACACACACACACACACACACACACACACACACACACACACACACACACACAGAGAGAGAGAGAGAGAGAGAGACTTCAGTTTCACAGAGAGCAGACACAACGATCAATTGACATCCGTCAGTTTCTTTGAGTTAGACACGTCAGTTTCATAGACTCTCTCTCTCTCTCTCTCTCTCTCTCTCATGTAAGACAAGCAGCAATGCCTAATTTTGCTCTCTCCTGCATATAAAAACGTTTCATCATCATCATCATCATCCTCTCTCTCTCTCTCTCTCTCTCATGTAAGACAGGCAGCAACGTCTAATTTTGCTCTATCCTGCATAAAAAAGAAACGTTTCATCATCATCATCATCATCATCATCATCTCTCTCTCTCTCTCTCAGAGCAACAAACACACACTGATACACAGTTCACCAATCCCCAGCCACAACAGACCGACTAGTCTGATGTGAGCTTACTCGCATGGTTCGATGCCTATTATGACATTAACACTGACTCTCAGCAACACGGCACCGTCCAATCCCAACACGGCACAAACTTCCATAGTGGGATGCCGGAGTCGTGATGTATTGGTCGCTACACACTGGAGGGGCAGTGGCCGTGACACAACAAGAGGCAGAGTGCAGGCACCCGCGACGCCAATACCCGATTCTAGTCGGGTAGGGCCTGCTTATTGACTATCGATCTTCCTCAAACCGCTGTCAGCATGTACAGACGTGACTGTATGACCGCCGACACTCGTTCAGGGCTTGGAAATCGTCCACGTTTTAGCGGATTTCGACCATTGGTTACCCCCCCCCCCCCCTTAAAAAAAGCGTTTCCGCCTCTGAGGTACATGAAATCAAGCCAAAATGCACCAACTTTCCCCCGGACACCCCTAGCATAACGTGTCTGCTTTGCAAACGCCCACCCTCGTGGTTTTGTCACTTCGTCTAAATGCTACAGACTTTTTCGCTGGTTGGATCGTGGGCCCAAACACTGTCCGTATCTGGTAGACATTTGTTTGTATGGTTTTTTGCGCGACATGTTTGAGATTTATATATTACGTTTAATAATTAATTATTAGTTCTTTAGTTTTCGTGAACGTCACGTTTTAGGTATTTAGGCTTGTGTAGCCAGATTAACTGCGTATATTTAGTATGGCCACACATATCAGGGAACAGTTTTTTTTAAACGGTCTATTGAGGAACTGTGTGTGTGTGTGTGTGTGTGGAGGGGGGGTGGGGGTGGGGGTGGAGAAGTACCCCCCCACCCACCCACCCACCCAATAATCCCCTCCGTCCTCTTCATTTTAGGCTGATATTAATCTGGCTTCAAAGTCAACGTGAAAGTTCGTTCGTTTTCTGTGTTCGCTCCGTGTGAAATCGAAACACAGAACCAATCCTCTCTCTCTCTCTCTCCCCCCCGCATCTCAAGGCCTCACACACAACGGCTACAGACAAAACACGCAGAGAACGTCCCTTCTGCTGAACCCGCCAGCCCCCTACACAGCTGTGTCACGTGCCACGGACAATCAGCCCCATCCTCTAAATGGTGCTACCAAAAATGCTGCTTTCCACTACCCTCCATTTTTCTCCTGCCACCCCTTCTTCCCCCTTCCATCCCCCTCTACACACACACACACACACACACACTCTGTGTATGGCAGACTAGTCAGACAATCAGTGTCCTTCTCCCCCCACCCCTCTCTCTCTCTCTCTCTCTCTTTCTCGCCCGCCCTCCCCGTCCCCCTCCCACAGGGAAGCCCTTCCGTCCTTTTTCTTCTTTCTTCACCCTTCACCCCTCTACCCCGCAAATCCCCCACCCCTCAAACCCCTGTGACCTCATTAACGGTAGGGGGGGGGGGGTAGGGGGGAAACGGTCGCGCGGTACTAAACAAAGAAGACCCATTTGGTCTTCAGACAGTAGCGCCTTCACTGAAGAAGGCAACACGCGCCGTACAGTGCCGTCAGGTCGAAATGAAAGTCAGGTCTTTGTGGGGCCGTTGTCGTCCAAAATTCTACGAAAATGTACCCGTCAGTGTCGGAAACTTAGCAGTTTCGTAGCCCGGGTCCTCATTGTGATTTCGAGGCTTGAGACATAGGTATTTGGGATAAATATGAAGCAATGTTAAGTGCGGAGGGGAGGGGAGGGTTCTCTCACAATCACTGATGACAATCTTACCTTCAAGTGTCCCCCACCCGACCCCCACCCCAAGCTTGTGAGTGTGCTGTTAATCGCGGCTAACGCTTCAAGACTTTGAACTTTTCAACCACGTGCGTAATTCTGCTGGTTTAGATGAGGGAGACGCTCCAGACTTCAAACAAATCGCCCCCCATTTACAGCGGCACCGCAAAATCAGTCGCAGATGCGTACTTTGCTAAGCTATCAAGCGACGGAACTGCCTGCAAGGCATCCTAAGCTTCCCTTTGGACACACGCCAGAAAGGCACTGGTGATTTTAAACGGAGCCTCTTATCAGTCTCTTGACAAAGAATTGCGTTGTCTGGTCCATGGCGCCCAATTGGAAACCCGCAACACACTTCCAGCTTTAACGGCGGCTGTGGTGGTGGTGGTGGTGGTGGGGGTGAGGGAGCCTCCGTGAACTGCACTGCCGGCTGCGGTAATGAATTATGAATGTACATGTCTGCTAACCGAGGGGTGGGAGTGACAGGGGAAGAGGGTGGGGGTGGGGGAGAAGCTTTCATGGTCTATGACTAGATGAGAGAGAGAGAGAGAGAGGGGGGTTAAAAAGTATGCCAGTATTGTGTGTGTGTGTGTGTGTGTGTGTGTGTGTGTGTGTGTGTGTGTGTGTGTGTTGTGATGAAAAGCGTTTCTTCTGCTGGAGTAAATGTTTGGGATAAACATGGCGAACATGTGATGTGTTCAATTCAGTCTTAGCTTTGGATTATTTCAGCGTTGAATCCAGATTGTTTGCCCATTTGTAGGGAGAAGGGGGGGGGAGGGGGCGGTCTGTGTATCTGTGCCCCGAGAGAGACAATCCTCACTGTTCCGAAACAACAACAACAACGAAACAAAAACACAACAACAGAAACAGTAGTCCGTTTTGTTCAGTCCAGGTCAGAGTACACCAAAGGACACGTATCGAAAAGCGTCACTCCTGGTACTACCATAAGCACACGTCTCTAGTTCTACTTGTCTACGCAAGTCTGTTTTTTGCGTAATTTTACGAATGTGTCGTTGAAAGGGGTGGTGGTGGTGGTGATGTGTGTTTGTGTGTGTGTGTGTGTGTGGGGGGGGGGGTATTGGAGGACTAGCTTACGTAGCTCAGATACCTAGCAATCTTTATGCTTAACTATACATGCACGTATCTTTCACTCAAGATTCGCTACGCCGTAGTAACTGGGTAGGTCTTGCGTGTGTGTATATACATACATGAATCCTGGTGCCAGACTCCTGTACTGTACTTGCCAGGCGCGTCTCTCAGATAAATGGTCGGCAGGAGGAATTTCAACAACCTCCCTGATAAACAGCCTAGAGGTTTCGCACAGCGGAACCTGTCTCCAAAGCCACCGACCTCCCACCTTCCTCGAAACTGTACTCAGAGAGACAAGCACGCGCAGAAGTCGTTTCTAGCAGGTTTCAGAGTCTACCGTCATCGCCGCATCTTTCGCTGAACGTTAATGAGGGCATGCCTGATTAGTTCGTCGGAAGTTTGAGGTCACGTGGTCGCTGATACGGAGGTGGCCGTTGAGAACAGGGGATGTGGTGTTGGTTCCGAGATAAGATGGCCTGCAGAAGGAGGCGGCTGTGAGCGCAGGCCAGAGCCTGGCTTCTGTACGTGGCTAGTCAAGTCTGCCGTGGTCTCCCAAAAGGGCCTAAACGCCATGCACTTGATAAAGCGCTTACGCCCTTTGACCAAAAGCTTGTGGTGGTGCTGTGGGCTGTTTGAAGACTCCCGCTGTGCCCTCTTTTCTTCTGGAACTGGGAAGGGGTGGGGGGGGGGGGAGGGGATAGTTCATGTTTACTGTGCCTTTTCCTGCACATTTCTCAGTTTTGTGCATGTGCAACGGAAATGTGTTTTTGAACGCTTGTCAGTCGCAGAGATGGTGTATAGTGAAGGGACGAGACAGAGGAGAAGATAACAGTGATGTGTTACGCGCACTGTTTTCTTTGCTCAAGTTAATGCGATCAGTTTAGTGAAAACTTCCAGTTGTGTGCAGCATTCTGTTATGTGTATGAACATACGTGTATTAAATTAACATACATAGTGAGCATCCTCCCTCCTCCCCTCCTCCCCCCCCCCCTTATCATTTATCATTTGTGAAATACTATTACATTTCGGTTTTCAGTCCGTAGTGTTTGGACATACGCCGTAGAATGTCTTTCTTACGTCAGCTGAACAGTATTCAATCCAGACAGACTTGACAGGCCGGCAACATTTGACTTATCCTGTGATGGACACATTACGCGAACACGGCCAGAGGGAAGGGGCATCGTCAGGAGACCGTGATGGACAAATTGCGCAAACAGGCCCCAGGCCACACAAGCCAGTTAACGGGGCTAGGGACAAGTCGCTCAGACACAGTTCACGCAGCCCAGGGAAAAAGGGCCACGTAAGGAGTCTGCACCAAGGCAGCCTATAACCGTCAGTGCAGGGTTTTATCGAATAAATCTTTGTCAGTCGCTCGACGCCGCCCCCAAATCGCACTGTACTACAGCTAGTTAGTACTGACACTGGGAGATAGAGAACCGGAATTAACGACTGCGCAGAATCGCCACAAAAGACCCTGACAGAATTCAGCCCTCGGTAATTGAAACGTTCGGTCCGGCCTGCGCAAGGGTGAAATTGAACAGACTTGTCAATGTCACCGCCAGGCGGGATAATCTGTCAAACACAGTGACCTCCCTTGGTTGATGGCGTCACGTGGTGCCCCTGTGCGCCTGACGTTTCAGTCTTGGAGGGCAGATGCAGCCAGGGTTAGGTGCTTTCAGTTGCACGTTGGCTGCCTGGTCTGTTTTGTGTCGCATGCTGAGATAACATGCTGAGAGTTGCACCTGAAAGTGCGATGATAAGCACGTTCTGTCTCGCGCTTTGTTGCAGTGGTTTTGGTCACACGGTGGTTAGATCTGAACCTGTCTCAGTCATTTCTTGTGATTATAGTTTGTTCAGTGGAAAGTCGGACGACTGAAGTAATTTCACGTACGATTCCGTTGTTAGATTCCAAGGCTGCTTCTTTTTCTTCGCTGTTGCGTGCAGGCTGGAGAAATTTCAATCATTTGGCAATTTTCAGCCTAATTTCCTATCCTTTCAGCCCCCTCCCCCCTCCTCCCCCCCCCAATTTTCAGCCTAATTTCCTATCCTTTCAGCCCCCCCTCCCCCCCACCCCCCGAATTTTCAGCCTAATTTCCTATCCTTTCAGCCCCCCCCCCCCCAATCTAAGTTTCAGCCGAAGAAAATGAAGGGGAATAGAGGGTTGCAAACACAGTGTATCGTGATATATGTAATGCTATAAGGGACAGTCTACTCTAACTTCATTTTTGAAGACTTGTATGTCATTGCCAAGTCAGTATTTCACTTTTGGGGCCAGGAGAGGCTACACATAGCCTTGAAATACGCCGGAAACTTGTCCGCTTCCGTTTACTTAACAGTTTCTTGGCATGTCGTGAAAAGCTTAGTCGCCAGTAATTATCGGTCCGTTAGGGGCGGGAACAGGAGGAGGGGGGGGGGGGTCAGTGTGGATGACACCCCCCCCCCTCACACACACTCTGCAAGACTGTTCCGTCAAGGTGTGAGTTCGTGCGCACTGAATTTCAGTTTGAAACGGTCCAACGTTTCGCTTGTCAGACGAAGCCAGACGAACCCGGACTCGCTAATCGTTGCATACGTCGCTGCTGCACTCGGCGGGAGTCAGCGCCGTCAGCAGCAGACGACAGTTTTCATCACAGTAGATGTAACTATCCGACAGAACAGTGTAACCCTACAGCCTTCCTATCTCGTACCAACCTCCAGGTAGCCTTGCCCCCCTACCGGCTCCAAATCCGGGGGTCCGGACCAGGTTTTCGTGACAGTGTTGAGAACACCTGTCACGCCGGAAAGTAGGATGGGGAAGTGTGTGTCTCCCCTCCCCCCCCCCCCCCATGTCGGCGCGCGCTTTGTGTATAGCAGTGATTTGGAAGGGGGGATAGCGAGGGGGTGTGAAGGGGGGTTGGAGCCGCTCAGGAGAATGAGTTTCGGGACAGGCAGGGAGGGCAGATGTGTACGGCAGAAATCTGTGACTAGAAGAAGGGCTGCTTTGTGTTGTGACCGAAAACTAGAGGGGTCGTTTCACAAGGTTCAAACGTTAACATAGCCACTGCCGAAACTGACGCGTACACACACACACACACACACCTTTTGCCCCTTTCAGTCTGTGCAGACAAGAACAAGAACCGATAACTAAACATCGTTCGCGGTTCTTGTTTATTGGATTTTAGTAAAGAAGAGATACCGCGCTAGCACCTGACCAGTATGTGAGGTTGAAACCACAACAGCAGACGAACTCTGCGTTCACCTGAAGTGGATTTTCCCGAAAACATACTAAATCTGAGGCGATTAGGAGGTTTTTTTTTTTGTATTATGAGTTTAGATAGTTTCTGTGGATCAACTTTGTGCAAACGTAACACGGAAACGAAGATACAGTTTTTCACCACCAGCACTGAGTAAGAGATGTAAGACGCTAACGACGAACGAAAGTACAGATATTTCAAATCTCAGTGCCGGTAGGTCAGAGTAGGGAGGGAGTACGGCAGGCAGGAATAGGAACTTAGTAATCAGGCCGGGGAATTGTCAGTCATTTGGCAAGTTTCAGTCAAACTTCCTATCCTTTCAGCCGAAAAATCCAAGTTTCAGCCGAACAAAGGAAAGGGGGAAAAGGTATCATGTAATAGTATACATGGGACTTCAGTTTTGACGGCTTGCATATCAGTTCCAAGGCAGTATAAATTTAACTTGTGGGTGCCAGTAGAGGCTGCTAAATGCCTTGAAAAATGCTTTAAAAAAAAAAAAATTCGGAAGTGGGGCATTGCCCCCATGATACCACGGTGCACTACTGCTGCACCCTGGCCTAGGTTTCAGTCTTTTTTTCCTCAGCAATTTCCTAGCCTGAGTAATATCCCTCGCCCCCCCCCCTCTCCCCCGCACACCAGGTAACACAGTACAGTATGGCAGGAGTATGGTAAGATTACCCCCCCCCCCTTCCCTCCCTCCTCCAGGAGCACCATATGGCGCGTGCCTGCGTTTTAATTCCAGGGTAGTGACGGCTCAAGTGTCTACTAATCTTTCTCAGAGAGTAGGGCAGCTGTGCCCTGGACCCGTCTGTCTGGTGGAGCTGGAACAAGTCCCCCAGTTAATTGCTCTGCCTTCTCACTGATCTAATTCACATGGGGACGAACCTCATCCAGACAGCCACAAGACGCTGCTGTACTGTCGGCTACGGCTGCCGACACGCTATATATATAGGTTCGGTTCCCTATGGTGGGCATGAATTTCGTTAGGGATTTTCCCTGATGACATTTGGGTCAAAATTCACGAGCAGACTCGTGAATTTGCGGATTACCGTCTGTGCGCGCTACACACCCCGTGGTGGGCAGGGGTTTCGGTTTTGCGTTTTCCTTGATGATATTTGGGTCTAAACTGACACGAGTCTGTGCCGGCCAGTGTGCACACATGCACGTATGGGTATGAAACTTGCACACATTTCTCACACTACTGAGTAATGGAGCCACAGAAATACCCATACGATTAAATACTTATTGAACTGTCTACCGAGATTTTCCGAGAATAAGTCGCTGTTTTAGCTACGCCGCCCAACAGCAGACATTCAGTTGACTGATTCATAGAACAGGTTTTCTGTACATGCGTCAGGGGTGGCCGAGCGTCGTGATCGTGAGTTCAGTCGTATCCCGGCTGGGGCCAAATATTTCTGCTGGCTTTTTCATCGTTGCCCCGTCTTTGATATCACCCGCATGTGGTGGTAAACGACGTGAAACCCGCAAACACCCAACCACCCACCCGGCATAAGTGTTCACCATTTAAATGTGTTTTTCACTCACACTGACAAAGTTACTTCGTGCACCACAGTGACGTGGAGCTCTGCAGCTCTGCCTATCTAGATACTGCAAGATGCACACAGCGGGACACTGTGCACGCTGAAACGCAAGCCGCCTACGAAACTAACACTTTCTCTCGAAAATTCTATTTTCATACTGTTTGCTACTGATAAGATAAACGCAAGCATGCTGGACCCCCCGCCTATGCCCCCCGCCCCCCTCCCCCTTCTTCCCGCTCCCCGAAACTCAGTTTCTTGTAAGCAGTGTTACATTTACAGAGGTGGAATTCACTAGCTAGTGTATTTCAGCATCCGGATGCTGGACAAGGCATTGTTAAACTTACCAATATACAATGTACATGTACTATACATTATTGCAGTAGGCGGGGGAAGAGGGGAAGGGTAGAGGATCGAATGGGTGACGCGTGCGACCTCTTGACACTACAAGTCCAAGATTCAGCCCGACCATTTGGCAGGAGTCTGGAACTCTCTGTCTCTCCCCTCCCTTCCCTGTGGGATTACGCGAGTCGTCCCGTTATGTAAGGTCATTAGTCTGCCAAGGCGTGCCACATTGGTCGTTACACGGGAAGAAGACTTTCTGACGGGGTTCAGGGAACTTACTTTGTGGGCACGGTGGGTACACGTGTATACTCGTCCTTTGGGGTTTTATACCCGGACAAGGTGCGGATGGTTACGAGAGGGGTAGAGAGAGGGAGCGAGTGTGAGTGAGTGAGTTTTTAGGGCTGAACACAAGAGAGAGAGAGAGAGAGAGAGAGAGAGAATTTCTGCCCATGTTTCCTGTGTTCTAACTTTTGTCTTAAGATAGATGCAGTTCCATTTTTGATGATCTAGTACTATTACAATGAACTACGTTTGGAAAGGGGGGGGGGTGATCTTTAAGTTTCAGTAGCAACGTCAATTTTGGAAGTGGACATTGTTCCCATAGCTTCCCACAGCTTCACCGTTGATAAGTAAACTGTAAAGTATCTCTCTCTCTCTCTCTCTGTTTCGAAACGTTTCTTTCTCTCAAGCTAACACACTTGTACAAGCAACCTAAGCTCCCGTAGAATCAGTAACGACCGGTGGACTGAAATAATGGCTATATATCTCAGCTCAACGTATTTTCTTTGTAACACATGTCTAAACAGCAAGAAATTGATTTTTCTTCTGCGTGCAACACAAACCCCATTGTTCTGCCCGCTAGCCAAGAACCCAATCCACGTAACCCTTTTTGGCCGTATTTACCACAGATTTGTACTACGGACCACATTTACCTTAGACCGGGCAGTATTTACCCGAGTTGATGTAATACGGACAGTATTTACCCGAACTGGTGTAATACGGGCCAGCAGCTGCGCCCAATCCCACGGACTTGTAGTTGCAGAGTGCAGAGCGTGGTGAAAATGGGGGGGAGACTAAATAATTAATCGCTGAGTGTGTCCATAAAAGGAGGTCGTGAGATTGGATCGGGAGTTATACGGGTTTCTGGAGCCTCCAGGGAACTGTTTACAGGAGAGAGAGAGAGAGAGAGAACACGAACGAACGAACGAACGAATGAACTTTAATTTCCGGCCAGAGGAAGTGATTTAACCAAACAATGATCAATGTTCAAGCAGCCGTTGCTGCAATAACAAACTAAAGACTACAGTAGCAAAGATAAAAAGAAATGTAAGAAAAGAAGAGAGAGAGAGGAGGGGGGGGGAGGGGGTGTTTGGGGTGTATTGACCTCTGGTGTGAGCTGATCGTAACCTTTTGTCCTTGGACTGAGGAGGAAGCGAACACGGCAGTAATGGTCTCCGTGCACGGTCGATCCTTGCTGGAGCATAAAGTAACAGCCAACGGTCTTTGGTGAAAGTAGCACAACGTACGAAAGAAGCAACAGTGTCACATAATAGTGAGATTTAGTAGGATTTCGTACGGAGGACTTCGCTGAGCAGCGTAACCCATTTGCATGTAAATTAGGCACGTTACGGGTGCCATTAGCCAATCGCAGCGCGTTAGTAGCTCGCGGCCTCAGCCGTGTGAGCCTAATTTATGTATGTAAATGGGTTACGTCGCTCAGCGAAGTCCTCTTTACGAAGTCCTACTAAATCTGCCTAATGATGGCAGTACATACTCAATATATGCCTCATGCTTTGTCCACGAAAGTCCCAGTGGTTTGGGTGGAAGTGACGCAATGTACGGCAGCAACAGTGTCGCACGATGATGGCAGTAACACTCAATATGCCTCATACTGTGTGGACGAAAGACCCAGTGGTTCTGGTGGAAGTAACGCATGATAATTCTTGGTCACTGGAACAATCCAGTTGACAGATCTAGACTATGGCGGAATTGGAAGTGAAAGCAGACAGAATGTTGTGACGCATGGGATTTCGTCATAGTGGCAGAAACACCTGATGTTTCTTCCTGGATGGACGACCCAGCGGTCTGTGATGGAAGTAACAACATTTGTTGGGAATCAGTAACGCTCTATACGGTCTTTTCGAGGAAGTAACACAGTAGAAGGTTTGGAGTGGGCATCATGATAACACTCGATGGGGCATTGGTGGGAGAAACATCAACTCATGGATGATGTTCGCTGTATCGGCGTTGGTAAAACACATTCTCTCTCTCTCTCTCTCCGTTTTTAGATCCCTCCCGTTTTCACAGTTTCACTTAATCGCAGCTCCTCCTTCACGGATTTCACAGGGGCGACCCTCCCCACACAGCTCTCTTCAACTGTGACGTCACCTCCATCTAGAGATGAGAGGCGAAATCGGCGCGTGCAGTTTGGACCCTCCCCTCCCCCTCTCCCCCCTCCCCCCCCCCCCCCCCCTTTCTCTCCCTATCCCAGGAACGATTGATATCACCGTGTTCCCGAAAAAGAGGTGTGTTTTGTGTGGTGGCACGGGGGAGAGTCTATTTTTACAACAAAGACAAACAGTCATGATACTTGTCTGAGCTGGTTTTAGCAACATATCCCGGGCTGGGTTGCAAATTTTAAACTCTCTCTCTCTCTCTCTATTTCCCGATACCCTGGTTGTGCTACCCACCTGTTCGTAACAGAAATGGTTTCTGACTTTTGTTTTGGACCAGCTCAAGCAGAAAATGAAGTTGTGTCTTTAAAACAGAAAGACAGTAGCAAAGAGGGAAAGAAAATTTACCACAACACGACAGCGTGTTTTTACAAAACGAACAGGGCAATCTCTCTCTCTCTCTCTTTCTTCTTCTTCTTTCAGTTTGGCACTTCTGACTCACAATCACGCACTGCTGATTTTTCGTAGCATTTGCGAGCGACCATGTGTGTGTGTGTGTGTGTGTGTGTGTGTGTGTGTGTGTGTGTGTGTGTGTGTGTGTGTGTGTGTGTGAACGTAGTTCATAACCCATTTTAATATTGTCTATATTGTCTTCCGCACGAACCGTTTCTGCTGAATTTTTGTTTCAGGCCCGTGTCTAGTTTCTGACCCCCCCCCCCTCCACTCACCCCTCACCCCCCCCCCCTCCCCTACCGCCACCGTCCATCCCCATCCTCCCCGAGTCTGCCTACCCTCATTTCCTATCGTCCCTTTCGTAATACACGCATCAGTGTACGTCACACAACACAGGAACTATTTGCGTGCTGACGTATGATGCAGTTTCGATCGTTTCGGTTTTCCATAATATGGAAATGATTGCCGAAAAGAGTGGCTTTGGACTCGTCCGTTGCCTGTGATATATTGAAATGACTTCTATTCCCAGACCGGTGGGGTGTGTTACCGATAGCGCAGCCGGTTGCAGAAGGCAGCATCATTAAACGGCTCCTCCGGCATTAGATCACGATTACCACTCTGTTGGCATGGCAACCCGTGTCTGGGGAATTTACTACGGTGACCCAGTTTAGTCAGAATTTCGGCAAAATCCGATCAGCACGAGCAGCAGCAGTGAAATCTGAGAAAGTGATAAAGATGTTTCGTATCAGACGGCGTCCCTGATGAAGGGAAAGGGGGGGGGGGGGGGAGAAAAAAAAATCCCTGTCGTTTATCTGTCCTTGTCTGGGGAGTGTTTTTTGGGAGATGATACCGGGTTGTTTGTGGGTTTGACGTCAAATTAAGGTGATACCACAGACGGGCAAAATCAGTGACGAAAATGGCTGCACAGTGTTTTTGGTTTCAGGCGGGATTCGAACCCAAGACCCAAGCACTAAAGGTTGACGCTTTACCAGCTAGGGGAGGGTGTGCGGGAGAGAGGGTGGAGAGAGGGTGAAACCTGTAGTGCTTTCGGCGTGCATATATATCACTCTTGAAGAAAACAAATCAAAACTGAATTTTATCGTCATTTCCTGTCCAAGAGATGCAAGCTTATTCGACCCAGTTCGACCCCGAAGAAACATTTTTCATGACGTAAAACCCACTTGATAACATTGTCATCTGCCGATAGGCAGTGATGACGTAGTGATGACGTACACGCAAACACTTCTCAGAAATCTAGCTGTCGGTTTGCAGCTCGCTCTAGGCCATGTAAAATCGGTCAATAGCTGACACTTAGTCTCATCATTACACTTCAATCACTGTTGCACGTGGAGGCCATATTACCAGCACGTGACGCTCGGAGTAAAACAATCTTTCACCTCACTGGCAGATGGTGAAGCGTTGCTGTAGGCGGTTTTAATGTCAAGTCATTAACTCGGCATTGAAGAAGCTTTTAGGTTTCTTTTGAGGCGAACTGGGCCAACCAGAAAGCGAATCTTCCACCACTGTTGTCAGTCAGCCAGTCAGTACTGCGCATTTGAATCGATCTCTGTAATCACGTCCACAGTCTGAACTGAAAGCTCACGCCCAGTAATTGAAATCGTCCCTCATGGGTGTCCGTGGCGCCACTTCCGCTCCGAGGCCAACCGGACCCTGTGTGTTTAAAGGGACACTTGCTAACTTCTTCAAGCTCTTACTCTCAGCCTGTCCCCCAAGGTCCGGTGTGTTTAACTTTGAAGGGACACTTGCTAACTCCTTCAAACTTATACTTTCAGGTTGTCCCCAAGATCCGGTGTGTTCAAAGGGACACTTCAGCCTGTCCCCAAGGGTCCGGTGTGTTTAACTTTGAAGGGACACTTGCTAACTCCTTCAAGCTTATACTTTCAGGTTGTCCCCAAGATCCGGTGTGTTTAAAGGGACACTTACTAACTTCAAGGTCTTACTTTCAGGCTGTCCCCAAGGTCCAGTGTATTTAAAGGGACACTTGCTAACTTCTTCAAGCTCTTACTGTTAGGCTGTCCCCAAGGTCTGGTGTGTTGAAAGGGACACTTGCCAACTGCTTCAAGCTCTTTTTTTTATAGGTTTCCCCCAATCACTTTTGTGGGTGGGACGTTGAGCAACTACAAGAAAACATATGCTGCAAGCTCACAGACCGGTTTGGCCGATGACGATGTCAAAAACGACGATATCATAAAAATGTGTGCAATTTAGACCCTTTTCTTGGCCCTCGCTGCTAAAATTTGAACCCAAATCCACGGCTATCGTTCACTTCAAGTGCACAGGAGGCGGGGGGCCACCTGCGCTGTCAGTGCGACCGCAGTTAATTAACTACTCGGGCAGGTTGTAGAAGTCAGATGGGGTCACGACTGCAACTTTACAGGTTCACAAAGCTCTCAATATCATTAAACTTCGTGAAGACCACTGACGGACCCAAACAGATGCAACGTCGGTGCGAAAAACACTTTTTTTTAATACGGTGCCAGTTGCTCATCATGAAGGGTAGTTGAAATGATAGAGCGCTGGACTTTCAATGCTCGTGTCGCGAGTTCGAATCTTGGCTTGGGCGAAATATCTGTGCTGGCTTTTCCCTCGTTGCTCTGTGTTTGGAAGAAAGACGCGAAACTCTCAACCAACCAACCAACCAACCAATCAACCAAACTGCTCTGCAAGAAGCAGACTTCTTTAAAATTTTTCAATCCTGCGCCATCGATTTTTCAACCAGCAGCCTCGTTTATCACCGTCATGAAATGCGAAAATTCCAACGGCCATCATGCCCGCTCAGTTCTCTTCTATCCGTCCCTGCCTTGTCCGTTAGAATGCTTTCAAACCGACATTGAGGGATAGCCGACCCGGCCCAACAATCGATATCTTATTGTCCCGGGAGTTGGGTTACCCTGCGGACTGGCTGTGTTTAAAGGTGGCCCACAATAGCCTTGCCTCTATATAGCGTCAGCCCGGTTCTGGGTTCAGCGTCTGCGTCTTCACCGTTGACAGCGCGGCTTTGTTGGGGTTGTCTGTATCTAACCACTGGGCTGCCAAAACAGACGGCGAACGGCATGCCAACAAACGTGTAGTTTGGGAGGGTAGGGGGGACAAGTGGAGGATGGTTGAGGAAGGTGTGTGTGTGCGTGCGTGCGTGCGTGTGTGTGTGTGTGTGTGTGTGTGTGTGTGTGTGTAAGAGATTTTGAAACTTTTTTTTTCAGGATAGAGCATTTAGGCATTGCTGCCTGTCTTACATGCTGTCCAGAGAGAGAGAGAGAGAGAGAGAGAGAGAGAACGAACGAACGAAACTTTATTTTACAAGGATAAAAGATTAGGTACGCAGACCTGTCTTACATCTTGTCCTTGCTAGGCTACTGATATATATACAAAGTAAGCAAAGTAAGCTCTAACTAGGTACAGCATACACACACACACACACACACACACACACACACACACACACGACCATGCTACTACATACATAAATCAAGCAATACTAAAAAGAGAGAGAGAGAGAGAGAGAGAGAGAGAGCGAGAGAGAGAGAGAGAGTATGAAACTTTATTTTACACGGATAACTGATTAAGAATTAGAACGCAGACCTGCCTTCAGTGTTGTCCTTGCTAGGCTAGATAACTCAGGACTTATTTGTTTCGACATAATTAGGTCCCTAGAAAAGTCTGTACACTAAGTACATCTCATACGAACAATTTCAGTGACTGATAAACAAGAACAGTAGTGCATACGATAGTGAACATAAGGTATA
The DNA here is from genome assembly GCA_018292915.2 of Batillaria attramentaria. Taxonomy (NCBI): domain Eukaryota; kingdom Metazoa; phylum Mollusca; class Gastropoda; family Batillariidae; genus Batillaria; species Batillaria attramentaria. Next base: position 142,606 of record JACVVK020000737.1, on the reverse strand, counting down.
TTAAAACAGAAGACTATTCCTCAACACACACACACACACACACACACACACACACACACACACACACACACACACACACACACACACACACCAAGCACCAAGCACC
>JACVVK020000737.1:87500-137500 GCA_018292915.2 Batillaria attramentaria | reverse complement strand
TGTAAGATCGGTCGTTCATGTGTCGGGTTGGCTTCCGTGGTGATGTTATGAAAGGTTTGTATATTACTGTCTTTCGGCGTGTATTACTGGATGTTTTGCTTGGCCTGTACCTTGCTAAGGATTGCTTCAGTTGAAGTGTTGGTTTCTGTAGAAGATGTCTTTATTCAGTATTTGCTATACTTTCACGTGTATTCGTATACATATCAACGAATGACTGCTGGCCAGTGCAGTTTCCAGAACTAGCTTCATTTCGTTTGTGGAGGAATATTTTGTCCTAAATAAAGTGTGCATTGTACGTAAGATAAGGACATTTCACGGACACATCATCGATTCTGTGGTGATGTTATGTAAGGTTGTATTGTACACGGCTTTCTTGTCGTGTGTCTATCACTTTATCACCAAATGACTTATCTGGTCAGTACAGTTCCCGGAACTGCCTTATTGGGTTTGCGGAAGATCCATAAAGAAAGTGTACATTGTAAGTAAGATTCGGCCATTTCACGTTCTCAAGTTTTGCGTGTACATTGTATGTCCATTCTCTCTCTCTCTCGTTGAAAAATAAAGTTTTCTTGATTCTTGATTCTCTCTCTCTCTCTCTCTCTCTCTCTCTCTACGCGCGCGCTCGTCTGTGTGCGCGTGCGTGTGTGCGGTCATAACACACGCGCCTAGACTTGGCTGGCCACTGTGGTTTGAATATCTGCCAGTATACCGCGGTAACTTCGTTAGTGGAGGGTGTTGGAGGAGATAGGAGACAACTTCTTTTCATGTTGCTAGATACGGATGTCAGCATCTCTTTCCAATCAGTGCCTTGGTTTGCACAGTTGTTTCTGGTGGTTTTGGGTTGTGTACATGTTGCTTTTGAAGCAGTTCTAGTTGCCATGCAGTGTCTTGAGAACTGTGTGTGAGTTAGTACAGGATTGTGATGTATGGTATTACACGCATTGTCGCATCGTAGGTGAAAGATTTGTACAGTTGAATGTTGTTTCTCTCTCTCTCTCTCTCTCTCTCTCTCTCTCTCTCTTTCTCTTTCCCGGTTCCTGTCGTTATACCGGGATGATGGTGTATATAATTATATACATTTGCATCTTACTAATGTTCTATATGTACTGTGCCTTGTGCTCGAGATGTGCTGTTTTGAATCTTATATAGATCTATGTGAATTACGGTTGAGTACATGCATGCACTGTTCCCCCCTTCAGTCATGGGCCTTGGGCCTCCACTGAATAAAGCAGTTGTCATTCTCTCTCTCTCTCTCTCTCTCTCTCTCTCTCTCTCTCTCTCACACACACACACACACACACACACACACACACACACACACACACACACACACACACACACACACACACCATAGAAAAAATCCCAGAGCGATTCAACAACGTTAGTCACCCCCCCCCCCCCCCCCAAAAAAAAAAAAAAAAAAAAGGAAAAAAAAAAGCTCGGCATATTTTTATAATTAAAAAAAAAAGCAGATAGGCAATCCAATATCTCCCCAGTGAATCATCCACTGAGCAGAATTGCCCGGAACGACGGCAGTTCTGAATAAACAGAAAGACTCGGCCTGAAAATCAATCCAACGCTTCCTCTCCCATTGTCCTCTTTCTCTCTATCTCTCTGCCCCAGGTAAAAAGCTTGTATTATATTTAGCCGGTTGCGTAGAAAAGCGACACAATCGTGAATCAATTGTGAGTCTTGCAATGCTGTATAAAGGGTTTCCACGTCACATGAGGTCCTTTCAGCCTGCGACAGCGTAACGCAAAGCTGGTTTCTTTTGTTAGGAAGACCGGAACGGTGGAACGATAACAGTCGATGCAGACGACACGCAAATTTAAACGGAGAAAGATCGAACAATACTGAGTATTCAGGATATTGGCACGCGCGCGTGCGCCCCCACAGAGAGAGAGAGAGAGAGAGAGAGAGAGAGAGAGATGATGATGATGATGATAATGAATCGTTTTTATTCAGGATAGAGCATTTAGGCATTGCTGCCTATCTTACAGGCTGTCCTGCTATTCTACATTCAAGGGTTAAAAAAAAAAAACAAAAAAAAACTAACAAACAAATCAAACAACTACAAACTATTTACAGGAAATGGAGCAGAGAGAAAATACAAATGAAAAAAAGAAAGGAGAGAGAGAGAGAGAGAGAGAGAGACACACACACACACACACACACACACACACACACACACACACACACACACGTCAAGGTCTGTCAGTTTCACAACACAGAATGTCCATAACAACCTCGTCTCAATGTACGATGCTGTACACGCGGCTTTTGTCTCCCAAAACGGCTCCTCGTAACGGGGCCGATGAATATTTCATCAGGAAAAGAGCGTGATGAATCTTTCATCAGGCCTCGCCCTTTCCGTCTGAGCGCACCTGACAACGCCGGGGACACCTGAGTCATGGACCGATGCATTATGGGTCTTACCTGTGTGCAGTCGCTGCGAGCCAGTGCCAGTGCCAGAGCAGGTGGTGAGAACAAAAGAAGACTGGGGAGGGAGAGGGTTTGAGGGAGGGTGGGGCTTCGCAGTGGAAGTAGAGTAACGATCGAATCTAAATTGCTTTTGTTACGTTCCACTGAGTCACGGGGCTATGGAGCCGAGACTCACACTCTCTCTCTCTCTCTCTCTCTCTCTCTCTCTCTCTCTCTCGCGAATCAATTATCTCCACAGAAGAGGAAAAAATCACTATAAGTGCCTGGGGAATCTCAGGAGTTAAGGGTCGTGCACTGTGCGAAAGAAGACGTTTGATGCAGATTCAATTTTATACCATGAGCTTACCTTCCTACAGTTTATATACTTTTTATTCACATTAATTTGGCAGTTCGTCAGGTGATGCTCTCTCTCTCTCTCTCTCTCTCTCTCTCTCTCTCTCTCTCAACCTTGTTGTCAGATGTTATCAAAGGGAAATCTTTACCGTTCATCTGCTGCGTGCTTGGAATAGCATCCCCGTGTGTTCGAGACACATCATTATGTAGCCGCCATTCTTGTTATCGCGACGATTATCGCCCACGGTACTTATCGAACACCATTATCGCTTGAGGTAGTTTCATCATCATCATCATCATCATCATCATTTTCTATCATTAAGTGCCCCAGCTGTTATTCTTGTGCAGGTAATTCCATATAAATAGATGGCCTTTGTATACTCCGGTAATTCTGAAACCTTGTTGTCTTTGCGTTAAAAATATGCTCACAACTTTGCCAAATTGTCAGACCATCCAATCACCGTGAAACACGCCTGTTGTGTCCCACATTGACACTCATTTGCATATACATGCAATATCATGATATGGCACTATCAGACAATAAAACATTGTTCCACTTATAGCCCTGTTAAAACATCGTGTTAGCGTTTGTTATGCGTTTGCACACATCTGCATGCTAAGTGAGAGTAAATCACAGGCAAAGTACGCCGCTCCCATTGAATACCTGTCAAGTTCTCGCCTGCTCCTCGCGTGCAACGGAGAAAGTGTACGCGGAGCTTATGCCTTCCATAGCTCACGTGCAAACGCTTCGTGTTCAGTCGACCGCATCTGACGCGCACCTGGCGAAAGCATACAGCGGCTGAGATGAAAGGAAGCAGCAACTACGCATGAGTGATTTGGCACTTCCCCTCTTTCCGGCCCTCTTCTGACCATTGCCCCCCCCCCCCCCCATCCCCCCTCGCACTCGCACACACACACACACACACACACACACACACACACACACACACACACACACACACACACACACGCACGCACGCACGCACACACACACACACACACACACACACACACACACACACACACTGAATTCTCTCTACCCTTGTTATGAGTGGCACATCTGAACATCTGCAACAACACTTCATTTATTTTCCAATCTTGTAGATCTGAAAGCCTGTCTGTACATTTTCGAGAGTTTTTATTTTTATTATACCTCGCGACAATACAAGCGTAGTTTATTACTTCCAGGATAACTGTTATCTGAATTTTCTGTCAGCAGTTTGTCGTATATATGAGGTACAAATGCTCGTTAATTTGACATCTGATAATTTTCACAGCTGGGATGTTAAGTGAAGTATATTATCTCCTGGAGGAAAGTGGTCTTACTTTAATGTTAATTGTATACGTTATTGGCGAAAGCTGGGTTATTTGAATTCTTTGTTATCTTTAACAAGTCTCACTCCAAGGTTTTCAACGGACTAATACCATCTTTGCTAAGCCACCATGGACGTTAAAACCCCCAAACCCCCACCCCCGCCTACTTGGCCACCGCGGACGTTAAACTCCCTAACACCCACACCCACCCCCTTGGCCACCGCGGACGTTAAACTCTCAAACACCCACACCCACCCCCTTGGCCACCGCGGACGTTAAACTCTCAAACACCCACCCCCAACCCCCTTGGCCACCGTGGACGTTAAACTCTCAAACACCCACCCCCAACCCCCTTGGCCACCGCAGACGTTAAACTCTCAAACACCCACCCCCAACCCCCTTGGCCACCGCGGACGTTAAACTCTCAAACACCCACCCCCAACCCCCTTGGCCACCGCGGATGTTAAACTCTCAAACACCCACCCCCAACCCCCTTGGCCACCGTGGACGTTAAACTCTCAAACACCCACACCCACCCCCTTGGCCACCGGGGACGTTAAACTCTCAAACACCCACACCCACCCCCTTGGCCACCGCAGACGTTAAACTCCCTAACACCCACCCTTAACCCCCTTGGCCACCGCGGACGTTATACTCTCGAACACCCACCCCCGCCCACTTGGCCACCGCGGACGTTATACTCCCAAACACCCACACCCACCCCCTTGGCCACCGCAGACGTTAAACTCCCTAACACCCACCCTGAACCCCCTTGGCCACCGCGGACGTTAAACTCTCGAACACCCACACCCACACCCACACCCACACCCACCCCCTTGGCCACCGCATACGTTAAACTCCCCAACACCCACCCTGAACCCCCTTGGCCACCGCGGACGTTATACTCTCAAACACCCACCCCCGCCCACTTGGCCACCGCGGACGTTTAACTCTCAAACACCCACACCCACCCCCTTGGCCACCGCTTTCAACCGGCCGTTGCCAATTAAGCCTCCCAGACAGACACCAACTATCGGCCAGATGCTAAGCATTACCACACACTTAGCTAGATGCTACCCTTCAGTGCCCTTCGTTTGCGCGCCGTTCCGCAAGTTTTACGCACTTTTCCGTGGAGTGGAAGCACACCTCTTGTGGTCGCCGTTACGCAACCACCGTCGATGATGAGTTAGTAACAGATGTGAGTTACCTAGACTAGAAGAAAGTTACTGCATCGAGAAAGTTCCCATAAGGCACGGCTAAGAGTTTTGGTCACGTTGTAGATTGGGTACTAGACGATTACTTTTCGGACTGTGTGATGGTCTGTGTGTTGAAGTATGCAGCCTGTGGATTCCTTTGAGCGAGTTCATTGCGGACACGTTACCAGATAACTCGGAACAAGATGGTGGCCGGCGTGAAGGGAACGACTTGCGAGATAACTGGGAACAGTAGGTACGGTCCGAATCCGCGCTACCATGCAACTATTTCTACAAACAGATCCATGTTTTCTGGATTACTTCCCTTCGCGCACTTCCTTTTGTCTATGTGCAAAGACCTTAGATTATCTACGGTCTTTGCTATGTGTAAGAAAACGATGAACCCCAGTGTGGAAGATTCACCATTTCAAAGAAACATACTAGTTGTTTGTTTGTTTGTTTGTTTGTTTTTAAGCAAGTCAGGCGAGAGTTAGCGTAAGGTCAGGACAAGTGAGAGTGAAGTAAAACACATCTTGAGGGTTAGGCCGGTAGGTGACGATTCAGTTCGAGAGCTTGAAAACTACCCCCCCCCCCCCCCCCCCCATTCTGTTTTTTTTCTCCTAGTTTCGCAAGTAACAGTGGAATGCATAAACAACACAAACCATCGGAGTTCACGTACGTGGCAATTACTTCTAGCTTCGGCCATTTTTTCTGAGTGTATTGCTCAGACGAAAAACCTTTTGGGAATTGGAACCAGAAAAACGCTGTGCCATATAGCACTCCGCCAGCCTTCCCTGGAGCATTACCGCCTCCCAGATCCTTCGGCTCGCTGCGTGTTTCTCTCGAACTCACTCACACAACGGTTTCTGCAGTCGGCTGGACAGGTAAAATCATCAGACACACGTTAGCGTCCGTTCAGCGGTGTGATGATGGTTGGAAAGCGTTTATTGGAGGTCTCGGGAATTTGGTCCGCGGGGTGCCCACTTTTTCCGGGGGTTTAACCAAGAAGGCGGAACGTTGTCCGGTGCTGATACACATACAATTCTTCTTCTTCTTCTTCTTTATTCTTTCTAAGAACAGGGGAGCCGGGGTGGCCGAATGGTAGAGTGTAGGACTTCTAATGCTCGGGTCGTGAGTTCGAACCCCGGCTGGGGCCAAATATTAGTGCTGGCCTTTTTCTCGTTGCCCCGTCTTTGGTATCACTTATACGTGGAGGAAAAGGACGTTAAACTCTTGAACTCCACCCCACCCCTTCTTCAGAATTGGTAGAGTGTTTAACTTCCAATGCTCGGGTCGTGAGTTCGAATCCTAAATAGGGCCAAGTATTTCTGCTGGCGTTTACCTGGTTGTCCCGTCTTTGGTGGAAAAAAAATCCAACATAAAAGTCTTTTAACTTTCAAACACGTAACTGTTGAATCGGAGTAGCAGCAGGAAAACATCCGCCATCGTGACTGCCTCCCTTAACTTCCGCTGGCTTCATTAGAAGGCTGAAGAGAAACTCAGAACCCCTTCAGATGGGAGTTGCAAGATTTCGAATTCAAAGCGGGAGACTCCTCAAAACTCTAATTAGGAGGAAGTGTGCAGGGTTGGGAATTGTCGGGAGAGATTCTTGTGGCCAAGGTGTCCTTGGAAGGTTTCTTTCCTTCAAAGCCGAAAAGACGTTTTGGGAGAACAGGGTTGTATTTCTTTGAAAATCTCGAGGCCAGAGTGTCACTGCAGAGTTCTTAACTTGCATAGCTGGAGAGATGTTTCTGGACGTTTCTGGATGATTCTGGATGTTCGAGTAACCATTTCGAGGCTGCGTCAAAAGTACCGTGCTTTTGTCGCTACGAAAGTTTTCCTATGAGAAAATTACAAGTATATTGTGTGATCACATCAAAGCTATGTTTACAGCAGTGTGCGATTACAACCAATGAGAGGTTACATTCGTATTCCCTCGTTTTGCATATATATATATATGGATATGGAGATTAGAGTTTACAATGAATTTACAGGCGAGAGGGACAGCTAGCTAGTTACCCGAACAGCCCACCCATCCTAACGCAGTCCAATCCAGACAAGATTCACAGTTCTTATTTTTCCTTGAATATGAAGTGTAAGTTCACACAAACAGCTAGAGGAAATGGTCTACCCTAACCGAGCAGACCAACTTAATGCCACTCAATGCAGACAGGCTCACAGGTCGGATTTTTCCTTGAATATTAAGTACAAGTAACTCAAAATAGCCAGAACAAACGGGCAGGAGTGTGAAAGTGTCGGGAACAGCGATAACTACCCAAACTGAACTATCCAGCCAAACGCCATTCAATCCAGACGAAGACTCACAGGTCGGATTTTCCCTCTTGCCTGTGATGAACAACACACACACACACACACACACACACACACACACACACACACACACACACACACACACACACACACACACACACACACCAAAAACAAAACACGACCAAAAGAGACGGTAAAGGCTAGGAACACATAGGTGTCAGACTGGTCTACCACAATCAAAGACGATGACCGAGGTTTGGCTGCAATTACCACCTCGGCGTCCACAGCTTTCACGCGGGCGCTGGGCAGACCAAGCGCCTGATTTGCAGCATGGCCGGATCTTGCCATGAATAATTTGCAGCCTTCCCTGCCAAGTTTTTGTCCGGCTTGCCGGCTAGTGGGCAGTGTTTCTGCGGCCCAGACCCTGGGATCAGGCCAGGAAAATCGGATAAAACGTTGAGAGTTGATGAATTATTTGTGTCCTCGGCCCTAGTTTTGCTGAAGGGAGGTGCTGGTCCGTTTGAAACGCAAAGGTTGTGTATATTTATTCTGGTATTGTGGTCGCAGCTTGGATATAACGTGTCCAAATAGAGAGAGAGAGAGAGAGAGAGAGAGAAATGACTGATTTTGGGGCTTCAGGTCACATGAAGAGTAATTCTGATAATTTTGTGCGAGAAGAAGCAGCGATGAAAGAGTAGGTCGTCTGATCAGTTTTGGACGTAAGGTTAGAATATCATTATGACGTAAGTCGTGATAATTATGTCTTCGCCGGTGTGCGGAAGAGATGTAATTCGCACGGTAATACTTTCCTTCCTTTTGTAGTTGAAACGCGTATTTACGTGGGGTTTTTCCTTTGATAATGCCGCCAGCGACTCGGTTTTACTTGTATAATCATAAAAAATCGTCAGATATTTAAAACCCTGTAATCTCTCTCTTTCTCTCTCTCTCTCTCTCTCTCTCTCTCTCTCTCTCTCTCTCTCTCACACACACACACACACACACACACACACACACACACACACACACACACACACACACACACACACACGTGTGTACAAGTATGACTTTCAAAGTCACATTGACAAATAAAATAACAAACACAATGGCAGCGTCATATCCTGATGCACGACATGTAACATCGATAAATAACACCACCAATAAAAATAGTGATATCAACAACAGCTGCGACACGGCATATAACATTAAAAAATAACACCACTTATAAAAACAGTAATATCAACAACACCTACAGCCTGACACGTAACATTGAATAATAACAGCCTCTACGAAAACAGTAAAGAACAGTCAAATGCTATTTTAACACCAGGAAGCGGAATTGGCTTTACTCCCAAAAAACGTCCTATCAGAACAGCTGTTACAAACGGTATTATGACGTGATACTTGCACGCAACTTTGCACACCTTTTGTTGATTGGCTGGGCCTTGTTGTGCTTTTTTTATCTGTCTAGTTTTTCAGTTCATTGTTGTCATGGCGTGAACAGTTGTACAGTGTGGGTGCCTGCCTGTTCTAACTGTTTCTGTCGTGAAGTCAGTTTTTAGTGTAGAGGTTTTTGTTTTTTTTGTCTTCACAGCATCACAGAGATGCATTTGAATATTTAAGCACTGGAGTATGTAGCTGAATTGTTAGACACCAGCGTGTTGGATCTACATCAGTTTAGAGAAAGAATTGGGGCAGAATTTAAAGAAAAACTATTATGCGAGTTAGTCAGTTATAGCTTAACGCCGCGCAAGCAACAAAGACTATTTCGCGGCTAAGCAAAGTCCTTTTCTGCCAGATCCTGTAAATATATTTTTGCCTTAAAAGGGGATGTAAATATACATTGAAATAAAACATCTTTCTAGTTTTAAACTAGACACAAATGAGGTTTTATTTCTTGGCTAGTGAGTAACTTTGAAACGACCAAAGGAAAACTCTGAAAAGAGATAAATGCTTCCCAGAGCTTTCTTTTAAGAAATGGGCAAATAAGTTTTGTTTGCCCACCAAAAAAAAAAATTAAATAAATAAAAAATAAATAAATAAATAAATAAATAAAAGGATGGCTGGCACTACTTTTCAGATATTTCTCTCTCTTTCTTTTTTAAAGGACATGCAATGTAATATTTTAATACATGTACCAAGGTGTAGAACAACAGCTGAATTTTCTTAACACTTTCATTCTGTAAATGAATAAATGAATATAAAAAAATGAATGTAAAGTACACTGTTCTTCCAGTGATAAACAGCTTCCGTCGTACATACATCTGACTGAATGATAACAAATTTACGGTGTTTTCATAATACCAGATTGACGGCATCAATGAAGATAGCACTATCATTACTAACGAGGAAGAAAGAGACACACCGCTTCATTCATCAGAAATATTCTGATAAAGCAGCTGCGCGAAAGTAACACCTTCCTTGTCCTTCACCGCCAGCGGGGAAAAAAGTTGAATATAACAACATAACACACCGGCCTTTTTAGCCTCATTTGCATACTATACTACACTCCACCCGCACATACAGAGAACATACAGCTTTTACCGCCTTTGTTCTCCTCGCCTGCTATTGTTCTTATCACATCTGTTACTCTCCGAATATAATCCGCCAGATAGAGAGAGTGAGATAAAGAGAGACGTTCTCAGCTGTTGCACGGATCATGACGTGACAACGCGGTTAAGATTTCCAGTCAGTGGTGTATATACCCCGGTACGTTTCCTTGGCAAACAGCCGTTTGGTTGCAAAAACTACAATCGTGAGAAGCCGTGTGTTTACAAAAAAGGCTGCGTATCTACCGTAAAACAAAGTAGACTGAGTACATCGCGTGCAAACTCGTTACCGAGTCTGTGATATCTTTGGCATAGTGTTTGTTTTTCTGTACCGTGGTTTTGTACCAGCCGGCATAAATAAATCATTTAAATTCGAAACGTTCTCCAATATGAAACAGAATAATACGTGAAAATGCCTTCTGTGCCTTCTTCATCAGCTGTTTCAAAGTTTGAATACTAGTTACCCTGGGGTAGTTCGCAGCAAAGATTTTACTCCAGTTGAGAGATAATCTGCGTTAAGAATGGTCATCTTGGGTGAAAGATAGTTGTGTTAACAGCAAAACCTCTTCGCGTCCGTATTACACTGGAAGTCCTATACTCGGTTCAAATGAACCATACAGAACTAGTCTCTTTTTCAAGAATACTCAGCGATGTAGGACCAAATCACTTTTAGAGATGGGACGTTTAACCTAGTCATTTATTCTGCTGAAATTAGTCCAGAGTTCCCAAGACCTGAAAACATGCATTAATTAAAAAGGGGACGTTTGGCCTCGGCATGTACTCTGCTGGTTAGTTAGTTAGTTATTTAGGGCTTAACGCCGCGCAAGCAAAACAAAGGCTAATTCGCGGCTCCTGCCAGGTCCTATAAAACATAAAAATTCCCACTTTAAAACAAGATGTAAATAAATATGAAAAATCTATCGGGTCTTAAAAAAAAATAAAAAATGGGTGGTCAGTGAAAGACTGAATGTTTGAAGTCTATAATTTATAGAACAGGTTGACCTCTTTCAGGAAACTGAAGATGCTGTCGGCATGTACTCTGCTGGACTTTCGTTTCAGGGTTTCCGAGACTCGAAGGCGTTCTAACAAACTGTGTACCTGCAGAATTTTCTCTATCGATTTTGCACGAGTTCCATTTCCAAACAATCCATACCCCATCGTAAACAAACTACTCCTAATCCCAACGAGCTTTGACAAGAGTTCATTACCCAAGAGACGCAGTCAGGACAACCACCCTATGTATGTTCGTGTTTGTTCTTGTGTTACAGAAGACCGTAAGCTGTTTGTTGGTATGCTGAACAAACAACAGACTGAGGAGGACGTTCGCCAACTGTTCCACCCCTACGGATCTATTGAGGAGTGTACCATACTGAGGGACCAGAACGGAAACAGCAAAGGTCAGTCAATTTTTAGATCTGACTAGCCCTGTAACCATTTTCGGCGCACTGCTACACACTTGGCGTAAGCTGTGTCATACATTTCGTGTATAGTGGTGCGCTGGAAATGTGTAGCTTTTCAAACTTTTAATGTTCTGATTCCGTAAATACGTCAGTGGCATACGTGATTATTATTACGATTTTGTACGTATTATTCGTATCAGGGCAGGGTATTTGTTAGCTAGCGCCTTAAACAAAACAAAACAACAACAACAAACAAACAAACAAAAACCGTGCTGTGTGGATTCGGGACATCCCATAGGCTACCTCAGAGCTGAGGTGGATTTTTCGGCTTCGCCCCTGACCTGTAATCATTTACACTCTCAGTCTTATCTTTCGCGAACAGATTTGGTCTGAGCGATCGTTGAATAGACAGGGAATAAACGGTAAAGTAGGTGACGTCAGTATTTCACTTTTAGAGATCACTTTGGAACGTGATTTAATGAAATCCACTTCGAGCAGGAAGGCCAGTCTGCATGGAATTTCATTCGCGGTAGTAATCACTCATGGCATTTTCATTCAACCAACCACCTAAGGCAGACAGTTTTCAGAATCCGTGAGAGTCACTGTTTAAACAGCCGCCTTCAACCCCCCCCCCCCCCCCCATCCTCCTCCACCCTCTTCCTCACAATCACACAATCTTTTCTGCCACCAGACGGTAAGGTTACGCAATCAGCCGTTCCAGCAAGCGGAGGCACCCACTCAGCTCCCCCCGTTTTGCTTTCTTCTTCCCAAGCTACTTTCTGTCTGTTAATTATTGACGAAGTGGTGCGGCAGAAGTCAGAGTTGTCCTGCCATTGATTTCCAGCCGTGTCCCCTGGGCACTGACCTTGCCGACTTGTAGACACTTCCTGTCTGCATGAAAGACCCGGATCTAAAGTCTTTGGCAGCGGGCGCGTGGGGCGGGGTCGGGCGAAGGAGGAAGGGGGTTGGTGTGATTTGGGGGAGAGAGGCTTTGCAGTCCCCTCCACCTCCTCTCGCACAAGCAAGCAAGCAAACAAACAGATAGATAAACAGTGTAGACAGACAAGTTCAGTCCTTCCAAAACTGAAGTAGCGCGCAGTAGTAGCAAGCTTTCACTGCTCCGTCCTTCACTGAGTCCTGTGGTTTGCCGTTGTCCCGTCTTTGATATCACACATACGTGGTTGAGAAGGACGTTAAACTCCCAAGCACCGCCCACCCTCTAGTCCTGCGGCGCTTTCAGCTTCAGAAGAGATGGATATGTGAGCTGAACAGAAGTCTCCGGCCCATACCATACCATACCATACCATACCATACCATACCATACCATACCATACCAGTTTTCTTATTTTATAGTAAATCCTTACTTAGCTCTCAATCTCTGTACTCCCCACCCCCAAACCCACCCCCACCCCACCCCCCTCCCCTTTGAAACCGGCCGAAGGTTTTTCTTTGTCCCTCAGAAAGGTCTGCAGATAAAGAAAGAAGATGGCACAGTACAGTCTTATTCCGTGGGCCCTGCATGGGGAAATCTGAGGGTCGAGTAGCACAAACAAGTGGTAGAAAACCGAAACCTTCGATCGGCCTACATCCCCGATCGGTCCCCAAGCGGTTTTAAGTCTTTGTTTGCAGTCGACGCCTACGAGTCTCATGAATATTCATTTGCATTTGCATACAGTAAACGCGTTAATAGGACGGGACGGGTGGTTGAAAAATCTAGAAATGTGTCCCCCATACGCATGTAATAGGCTGGTTGATTGGGGAGTTAATGTTTCTTTCCCATCGGGTCTGGGTGTAGTATCAAAGACAAGTCAATGAGAAAAAAATGCGAGCATACGTTTACTTTTTATATATGTAAATTTATATCAGGCTTCAAACTGAGAATTGAACTCACTACCCTTGCGTTTAGAATCCATCATTATTACCACCTTGACGAACTATCTCCACTCTCGTGTGCCATAGGAGGGAGGAGGAGGAGGATACTGACTGGTGGCGGAGGGGGGGGGGACTACTTGAAGGCAAAAACACAAAACAAAACAACAACAACAACAACAACAAAAAACACACCAAATAAAACAACACGCATAATTATTATATTACTTGAGTAGATATCACTTATTATCAGTACCTGACATTAGCAGAGGCAGAGGTTATTATTTCCACCAATCAAAATGCATCCAAACGCGAGCCTCCAGAAAACAATGTTTCACAGCCAGAATAATGGGAACAAGCTTTCTCCAATTAGTCCTAATTGGGATTTACAATCTGGGTGGGGCAGACAAGTCTGTGCCAGCAGAGTTATTTTTAATGTTCGCTGGATCCACTGATGTCTGGACGATCGATGCTACTGCGTAACACTGCGTGGCGTTTGATTAAAATGCGTAGTAGAGAAGGCGTGCATCTGCCAGTGTGCTTGTGATAGAATGAGATGGAATCAGTTCACGAAGCCTTGGGAATCGTTTCTCTTGCAGGCACTTTTGATTTGTGTAATATTAGTGTGTGTGTGTGTGTGTGTGTGTGTGTGTGTGTGTGTGTGTGTGTGTGTGTGTGTGTGTGTGTGTGTGTTGGTGGTATTGTCTGATGTAAGGACTGCACTTATCAGTATTATCAAGTTGGTGTTCGCAAATATATGTTCAGATCACAAACCCATGCCAAGCACGTGTAAATTTCAAAATCGAATTTTATCAAAAATACTTTATTTTCCATCAAATAACAGGTATAATAAGGACAATCGTCTTTGGACTCACAGCTCGAAACAAAATAAGACTGGAAAAATTAAGATCCTAAGCCAATAAAAACAACATAAAATTGATGGTAGGCTTTTTCAGTGTGCATGATAGCTTATGAAGTCCCCCGTGTTAGACACAGGTTCAGGGTGTTGGGTGTTTGGGGGTTTAACGTCCTTTTCCACCACTTACGGGTGATATCAAAGACGGGACAACGATGAAAAAGCCAGCACAAATATTTGGCTCCTGCCGGGGTACGAACTCAAGACCTGAGAACTGGAAGTCCGACGCTCTAGATACAGGTACAGAAACTGTCAATTATTCACGCGGTGATAAGTAAGATAAACGTCTGAGACACAAGACTAGGGTTGTGTGGTCGGTGGGAAGGTTGAACATTCTCTTTCGACCGTGCAGAGTGACATCAATGACAAAGTATTTTCAGTCGTTAGACTCCCAGCCGAGAATCGGACTCGCAATCACAATTATTGACAATCCAGCTAACTCGGATAGTACGGCTCCCTTCTCTTCCCCCCCCCCACCCCCCCCCCCCCCACACACACACACCCCTCCCCCCTCCCGGTAACCCACCGGGAATGGTAATCCAGTGGGACCCTTCTCACCGGCAATTGTCCCATTGACATTCGTCCCAAAAGAATGGGACGACAACACTGTCCAAAACAAACCCCCCACAAAACCACCACCACCACCACCACCACCAACAACAACAACAACAACAACAACAACAACAACAACAAACCCAAGAAGCACCCCCCCCCCCCCCAAAAAAAAAAAAGGGACGACAACACTGTCCACCCCCCCCCCCAAAAAAAAAAAAAAAGAAAAAAAGAAGCACCCCCCCCCCCCCAAAAAAAAAAAAAAAAAAAAATCCTGACTATGCACACCAGTGCCGTCCGTCCGTGTATGAGGTGTGATCAGCGTGTTGTAGGTGGGCTGTTGACCTTACACAGTCACAATGTCGGAAAGAATCGATAAATTGGGAATTCGGACAGCACGATTTTCTGCACAGACGGCCAGGCGCGCGTGGCACCACAAGGAAAACATCGTGACGTTGTGGTTCCCTTGGGCTAACAGAATCGCGTGCTTTGCCAAATTAATCGCGGTATAGTACTCTGTTCATGCAACAGTCTGGAAACCTTGTTCAGACTGTCCTACGACTAATTCCACCACAGATGTCGACCCGTTCTGGGCCCTGTTGCTTGTGGAGTGGCAGGTTGTGTGTGTGTGTGTGTGTGTGTGTGTGTGTGTGTGTGTGTGTGTGTGTGTGTGTGTGTGGAGAGGGGGTTGGGATGTAAAGGGGCAAACAAAATGGCTGCCACAAAGGTGAATCCTTCATCTGTACCAAACGTTCGACCATGATTTTATGTTATTGTGTCTGCAAATGTGATATAGGTAAGAAACCAAAGGCCTCGAAACGTATGGCCTCTGTAGACTGGCAGGGAATCGTTCTAGACAGCTGGCCACTAACACATAGATGCTGCATTCGCAGACAGAACTGGTACCACTACGAGTAGTTCAAGAAGGGCCAGCCGCCCGTGATTGCCAGGGTTTTCCTTCGAAGCTTTGGTCGCAGTTCTTCGTAAAAACGGTTTATGATAAAATACTAAAAGAGGCCCGGATTTGTGGACTCTATAAACAGGGCGCTGTTCTATACAGTTGGCCTCCTACACAAATTTTCCTGCATCCTGTATTCGCAAGAATGGCAAGTACGACTTCGACAACGAAGGTCAACCACGTATTCCCCAGAGTTTTCGTTCAAAAACCTGGCCGCCGTTTTTTTCGTTAGAAACGGCTTTTGATAAACAGGATTTGTGGCCTCCAACTAGGGCGCTATTCTATACAGTTGGCCGCCTGCGCAAGTTTGTCTCCACGCTGCTTTCGCTGACAGGATTGGTAGCACTTCAGCAAAGGTCAGCCATGTAATTGCCAAGGTTTTCGGTCAGAACCGGGGTTGGCTTTCTTCGCAGAAACGGTTTATGATAAAATCAATCCAAGTCGTGACTTCTCTCCGTGCTTTGGCAAGAGAGGAAGCAATCGATTTTATCGATTATCTGTCACCGGCATTGTGCTGCAGTGGCATGATAAAGCGTTGCCCGATGTCGGTTTTTTTTTGGGGGGGAGTGTTGGGGCAAAAATGAGTAGAGATTTATGGCAAGGGCAAGTTTTCTCTCGTCTTGACAGAGCCGGCGCTGTGTCCACAATGTTGCATAAATGATGGTCTTTGGAGGTTGGGCAGGAATATCGTTTTGACTGCTGATAAGGGGGTTGTGTGTGTGTGTGTGGACGATGCGGGGTGCTTCATTTTTGCGAGGATGCTGTCGAGGACTCTCTCTCTCTCTCTCTGTAAACCCACACACAAACGCATATAATTCTTGTGACGTCCACTATCTTAGGATCGACCCTTCCTAATTTTTTTCGGGCGGGGTGAATGTGGATGGTTGCTGGCGGCGTTGGTGTTGTTGTTGTTGTTGTTTTTGTTGTTGTTGGTTTGTGTGTGTGTGTGTGTGTGTGTGTGTGTGTGTGTGTGTGTGTAGAGATGAGAGAGAGAGAGAGAGAGAGAGAGAGAGAGAGAGAGAGAAGGGGTGTATGCACCCACACACACACACACACACACACACACACACACACACACACACACACCAAAACCAGTCTTTGATACACCAAGACCTTTTCTTCACTCAACCTTTCACTTACTTGCTTGTGCGTTTAGCGAGTACCCGAGATTTTATACCGACAAAAAGCAAATAATTATCGCAAAAACCCACCTCTGTCATCTGAAACACTAGCTAACAACCAACGACACTTCTATATAAGCCAAGTCACGTGACAAGATCTCTAGAGGGAAAAACAAACAAAGGACACAAAACTCCTGGGCTGCGCGAGCCGCAAGCGTCGTGCGAGCTTCCACTGAGAAAGTAATAGCCGCATTGTATCGATCTGTGACTTGCTTACTTCACGTGCATCGATAGATTACTCACAGCCAGAGTTGTGATACATTGTCCACACACTGGGCGCCCAGTCATGCCAGGCATTCCGGTGCAAAACAGTGAGGTCACAGACTTAGTCAGCGGAGCACAAAGACTGGAAACGAGGTCTCCGTTTGAGAATCAGAACCAAGTTCAGTGCATGAGGATTGGCTGGAAGCAGGACGTAGCTCTGGACACAAGCTCTTGCGTCTTGTGTTCCCGGTTTAGTCCTCCTCAGTTCTGTTATTAATTTTATTTCCCGAGACATCAGATCTCGTGGCTGAACTAGAAGTTGAACTTCATTGGACACAGAACGGTTACTGGTCGTTTGGAAGGTGTGCTAATTTTTATGAATACACTTTGTAGGGGTGCGTTAACTTGTATTACACCTTGTATGGTGTGGGTTATTTGGTTGTGTTCACACCCAGTGCAAAGCAGTGCTGGTAGTAACGTCATCATTTGTAGTATCTGTTAATTTGTTATATTACACCTTGTGAGGTGTGTTAACGCTTTTTATATTACACCCCATGCAAAACATTGCTCGCAGTAGCAGCGTCTTGTTCCAGTAATGTTACTGATTTTATTGACTTTTTTGTTACAGGCTGCGCCTTTGTCAAGTTTTCATCTCATTCAGAAGCACAAGCCGCCATAAATGCCCTGCATGGAAGTCAGACGATGCCCGTAAGTGTCCCCTCTCTCTCTCTCTCTCTCCCTCTCTCTCTCTTCTATACTGGGCTTTGTGCGAAAGCACAAGTATTGATTCTCTACAGTTTGAATTAAAATTGAATTTTTTCTCAGCTTTAATCTTTTACAGTTTTGACTTTTTTCATTTCAATTACGCATCTGATCTTTCGGAAGGAAATGGATAGAGAGTTCATTATTGATTATGCTCGGATTTTTTTTTTTTTTTTGATAAAAGTTTTGGTAGTTTTTTGTTGTTTGTTGGCGTGTAGGGCAAATTGCTCTCTCTCTCTCTCTCTCTCTCTCTCTCTCTCTCTCTCTCTCTCTCTCTCTCACACACACACACACACACACACACACACACATTTCAGAATGTAGTTCTAAACTTTGAGTAACATATTAGACACCGAAGTGAATGTACAGAAAGAAAGAAAGAAAAAAAAAAAGGTTGCATTCACTCATAAGCTTTGAGCCTCTTTCACAGCACGATATTAATCTTCCAGAAATATGAAAGGAAAGGAAAACCTGTTTTTGTGCTTTGAGCTTCTTTCACGGTACCGTCAGTTGAAAACAAAATTCAGTCCTCCAAATCCCTCTTCCCCCCCCCCCCTTCTCCCCCCCCCCCCCCCTTTCCTGTCCCTCTTGTCTACTCTCCGCACTCTGAGAGACATCGGCTTACGGTGGGCGGATGATTTAGTTCGCAATATCCTCTCAGTTGCCATGGTAACCATGTCCTCAAGCTGATTTGTCCATTAGTGAAGCAGGATTTGCGTCCCCTGACAAGCCGGGCTTTTGTATCGGCGCCCCATCAGTGCCATCTAATGACGTCCCTGTCTCCCCTTCTCTGATACCGCACCGGGGGGAGGGTGTTAGTGAGATGGCGGCTTTCGTTGTTTTCCTTACCGGGTGTTTGTGGGGTTTAACGTCCTTTTCTACTACATACGGGTGATACCAAAGAAGGGGCAACGATGAAAAAGCCAGCACAACTACATGTATTTCGCCCCAGCCGGGCGGGATACGAACTCACGACCCGAGCATTAGAAGGCCAAAGCTCTACCATTCGGCCACCCCGGCTCCCCTCTTTCCTTACCGATATTTCCATATGTTCTTGAAGTTCTTGAAGTTCTTCAAGTCTCTACGGTTTCTTAATTCTGACGGCGATAAAACTGCCGCTTGCAATCCTCTAACACTGTTTCCTAAATGAATAGCTGTTCCTTTTGGCCACTGCGACCAGTTTTTTCGTGACTGTGCGGCTTTTAAATAATTGTAGAGAAACCCTTCGAATCGAAGTAGCACAGGTACAGTCCTTCGCCATCGTTGTTAACACCCGTGAAGCTGCACTATGGCGGTGTCGGAACAGGGAGGTGTATGCTGCTGGTAATCGGTGAGATGCCATTTCCGTGGAAGCTGGTCTGCACGTAGATCTAGGTCTTAGAATCTTTGAGCTGTAAGTCAGGCTTTCTCGCGGGGAAGAGACAGTGTATTGTTCTCTGAGAGTGCTGGTACATCAGGAGAGAGAGAGTCACACACACAGACAGACAAAGACAGAGAGGGACAGAGAGACAAGACAGAGACAGATAGACAGACAGACAGACAGACAGAGAGGTTTTACAGGATAATGGTTTGTAGGCATTACAGACTGCGTATGACACACACACACACACACACACACACACACACACACACACACACACACACAGCCAGCTTGGCACATCACAGACAGTGATTTAGTTGCCACAGTCCCATCTACAACTGTAATCATGTTTCCGGAAGAGGCCTCATGATGTCGAATATTGAAAGTTTCTATGGGCGTTATTGTCGTTTTCGCCGCTTGAAAAAACAACAAACAAACAAACCTCAAAACCATAAAGAAAACCAGAAATTAATTAGGATCGAAGTCCATCCTGAATACTACTGTTTTCTTCGTGAAAATCCTAGCACCACGACCGCTGCCCTTAGCTAAAAACTATAGCCATGTCAACATCACTAACAACATCATTATTGTCGCCAATGTTATAGTGACGCACTAAGATGCTGTGAATGAGTTGTGCGGCGTTAAGTCCTAAATAACTGACTAACTGTGAATGACTTTGGACAGCAGAGTGGCATCAACAACAACAGTGACAACGACAGCAACAACAATAGCAGCAGCAACAATAACAATAGCTTGTTTAAAGAAAGAAGACATCGACTTTACCCAGAAACCCCATCCAGAGGTATTTCGTACGCATTGAAATTCTACATACAAGGAAAAGGTGTTTAGTAAGGTAGGAAAGTCTTGACCGTAGCGGTATGTTTAAAGATGTCTTATGCTGTTTTTCTGTAACGTTTTTCTGTAGTGTGGTCTTCTTTCTTTAAACATAACAATAGCTACAAATCCCCCACCCATACACACATACCCACAACACCCACCTTCCGTTACGTCCGCAGCGTAGGCGGGTGGGTTTTTAGGGGTTTAACGTCCTTTTCCACCACGTACTGGTGATATCAAAGACGGGGCAACGAGAAAAAGGACAGCACAAATATTTGCCCCCAGCTGGGATGCGAACTCACGACCCGAGCATTGAGAGTCCAACGCTCTTACTCTACCATTCGGCTATACCCTCTCCCCGGCAGCGTAGGCACCTGTACGAATCCACTCTGCAGTATTCTTTGCACACCTAGTCTCTACGATTACGACTGTTCTTTTAAAATCCGTTTTTCTCTCTCTTCTCTAGAGCCCTTTTTACCACATACATATACACACACGCAATTTAAGCCGTTCTGTCGTATTTAGATTATGAATGCTCTCCTGAAATCTTGTTTCTCCCTTCTCGAGAGCTGATTTTTTTTAATACACTCGTAATGTATGCCATACTGTCGTATTATAAATAATTAATATCATTATACACTGGTAAGAGTAATTATGAATGCGCACGTGAAATCTTTTCCACATTACACATGTTTATCACGTTAGTCTAGCTGTTGTATTATGATAATGAATGTTGTCCTGTTGCCTTTCTTTTCCCTTCTCATCTGTCACCCCTCCTCTCTATCCGCCCCCCAAAACTGTCACGTGTCTAAAACGCTCGATTACTTGAACGTCAGTCTTTTACACAGGGTGCCTCCTCAAGCCTAGTCGTGAAGTTCGCAGACACAGAGAAAGAGAGACAACTCCGCCGCATGCAGCAGATGGCTGGCCCACTCGGACTCCTCAACCCCTTTGCGCTGTCGCAAATCGGCGGCGGAGCTGCTTATGGAACATTCCCACAGGTAGAGTATGCAGCTTATTCGGTTTTGCGCGCACCCGTTGTTAATGTTGTTGTGTTTTTAAATTATTAATTGATGGGTGTGAGTTTTTGTTTTGGTTTTGAATTTGACATAGTGGTATTCTGTATTGTAAACTTTGATGTACAAGTTAATGTTGTTGATGGATGGGGTTTGTTGGTTCAGACAGCAGTGCGGAGAGGAGAATATGGTAGATAGTTAAACAGTTACAAGACAAAACAAATAATTATGAGAATAAGACAAAGGACAGATTTGATAGCTATATAGCATGCGGTTTGAATCTATTCAAGATACAATTCAGACACGTGACGAACCGGCTATGTGTAGTGTCACAGAAATCACAGAAAAGTCGTTTTGAAAGAAGGGGGGTGGGGGGGGGAGGGAAGGAAGAAGGGGGGGGGAGCTTCACGTCATACAACAGTGATTCCACGCCATGGAAAGACAATCTTTATCGTTTGACGTATCGTAGAGATAAACAAAATGTCAGCAGCATCAGAGACATTGCTAACGAAAGAAGTTCACAAAGTCGCACGCACTGTAATTTGAGACGAACCTTCAGATTTTGTTTTTCAAGTTCTAATACCTAGCTTAAAATAGACTTCACAGACGCACACATAACGCAGCAAAATCACGTAGAATCATTGAACTCTGGATATAGATAACAGAACGTGTTTTCTGTGTGTTTTTTTTTAATTTATTTATTTATTATTATTATTCATCTCTTCCTTCGCCGTTTTTCGTTTTCTGTGTTGTCTGAATTTCATCCGTTGTGTACATTTCAGTATGTTTGTCTTTTTTATACTCCTTGCTTCGTTGTTACTGAAATATTCGGCGGAACAAAGATTTCTCTCTCTCTCTCTCTCTCTCTGAATTTATCAATGCTCGTTTTCTGTTGTCTCTTTGTCGTTTTCTTCTTCTCCACCCGAGTCGTTCCATGGCGTGTCAGTGTTTAGCTGTGACATTTCGATGTTGACATCCGTATTCTGTTTCCTATCCTTGCTTTGTCTCAGGGTTCCGTTTCTAGATTATCTTACGTTCAATCCCATTTGTTCATGTGCTTTTTTTCTGTGGAAAACTGTGACTGTTAATCGGTTGAACAAGTACTATCACCGGAAGTGTGGTTTGATTTTTTTCGAAACCAAAAAAAAAAACTTAATAAAAGAAACCGCATTTCTTTCTTGTGTGGTTTTCTCCTTCTTCCATCAAGACATTTTTGATTTTTCTGTAGTAATTTTGGTGATGTTCCTCATTTGCGTTTTTTCACATTTTGCTGTCAGACTTGAAAGTGTTTGAAAGTCTTAGTCATGACTTTTTGGTTACTGATCGTTGGTTTTGTTTTCACTCTCTCCGGGTATTGTCCTTCATGAGCGTGTTCTTCGAGTTCTTCAAGTGTCGTCATTTTCCCACACTTTACTATTCTTATTTTGTCAGTAGTCCGTCTGTGTCCAATTTTCATGGTCCACTGTCCGACATTTTCTAGGTTTACAAATCGTTAGGAACTTTTTACTGAACACGATTACATTTGACATCATTGTCACTTGAAGTTCTCAGGGGGGTATATGTTAGGCTCATTTCGAGACTTTTTGTTTGTTTTTTTCCAGCTCGCATTTTTGCCCAAATTTTCACTTATGTCGAGGTCGTCAGCTATTTCAGAATCTTATCCATGGCTGATAAAAAGTTTTCAAACATATGTTTCCAATACATATGCACAGAATCAAAATTTTACAAAACTTAGTCCAGAAGCGTTTTGGTGACTGGATTACCGAACGCACTATACACAGTCACAGCATTGCACAGTCTGGCAGTAAGCGGAACTGACAGGATCTGCCACAGCATGTCGGCCTTCTGGTCGCATTTTCTGTTGCTAACTGGGAGAGCTTCGATGCGTTGAGGTTTTCCTCGTTGGCACGGCCGGCAAAGGTCTATGTATTGCATTCAACATTACAGCAGACTATTCGGGCACTCACAGGCAGACAAGTACTATTCCAAAACAAAAGTTGTCTCGTAAGTAACCTAGCGATGTCAGACAGTGTACATTGTTAGACGTATGTTTGCACATCTTCCCCCATCCCCCACCCACCCAAGCTTTTTGTTTCAGCTTTTCCTTTGGTCAGTGCGTTCCTCAGTCTCTCTAGAGTATGCTAAAGCGGATTTTTTTGGGGGGGACAAATGCAGGCAAACAGCGGATGAAATAAACACCATCATCATCATCAACAACAACAACAAACTAGTTTTAAACATTGGTAGCCCGGTAATTTTTGGTATTAACTGCAGAATGATGGTCAGATGAAGATCTGTGATAGGTTTATGTTTAATCAAATTTGTGTGAGTGAGTGAGTGTGTGTTTATTCCATTTGTTATGATCTTGTTATGATTATGTTAGGTGGAGCAACCATATGAACTATCCCGAGTTGGATCCTTCGACTCTTTGTCCCAGGTGACTATAACTCTTTCTTCTTCTCCTCCTCTGTTATCCCCCCTTGCTTAAATTAACTCCCCTTGACGGGTCTAATTGGACTGGAGGATACTTACGTTTCATAGCTAACATTTTTTTGGTTTGTTTTTGGTATTTTCCTGAAAACCTGATTTACTGGCTGAACAAAATTTTGCGTTGCTTTAGTAGTGCCCTTTAAACCAAGGTGGATTTGTCTTGGGGTAGAAAAAAAATGGATGTGTAGAGCTTTGTAGATCTTAAACCGTGATTAAAGTGTTTTGGTATGGGGTTGTACAGATTTTGAGTCTTTCTTTGATCTGCGATTAAAGTATCAAGGTTTTTTTTTTTTTTTTTTTTTCCAACTTCAGAGTGGATTTAAATGCCCTACACAGCTTACAACCCTTTATTTTTTGCTGTCTCACTGTTCGTCCTTTCATTCCTAATCCCCTGAAAAAAAATCAGAGCGTTTGATGCTTCAGTATCACCGTCTGCGCTCAGTTTGTAGACTACAAAGCTTAGAGAAATCGTGCTTGTTAGAGAAGTCAAAACAAGTGTAATGGGTATTTTAAGGATCCCCCCCCCCCTCCCTGCTTTTCCCCCAAACCCCTCCTATCTTTTTCGAGTCGTGACCTGTAAAGATTTCCCCCACACGTCGCTTGTAAATACAGATTCAAGTTTTAAATTAGGTTTATTTTCACTCTCAGGCTGGGGAATTGTCAGTCATTTGGCAATTTTTAGTCAAATTTCCTCTCCTTTCAGCCAAAAAATCCCAAGTTTTGGCCAAAAAAAAAAAGGAAGGGGGGAAAAGGTTAAAGGTTAATCATGTATCGTGATATGTGTAATAGTATACATGGGACTTCAGTTTTGAAGGCTTGCATATCAGTACCAAGGCAGTATGAATGTAACTTCTGGTTGCCAGTAGAGGCTACTAAATGCCTTTAAAAATGCTAAAAATATGTTTTTGTTTTTGTTTTTTCTGAAGTGGGGCGTTGCCTCCGTGGGGCCACAGTGGTGTACTACTACTACTGCACCCTGGCCTAGGTTTCAGTCTTTTTTTCCTTCAGCAATTCCCCAGACTGATTCAGGCAAGATTAACGGTTCCTTGACGGCTCTCACTGCACCAAACATGAATGTAATCAAAGTGCAACACTCCCATTAAGCCAAATTTAGATCAGTGCAGACATGAATTAATCATGATTTTTATTATCGAGGTCACTGGCCCACAACCTTAAGCGTACATGGCAGGAATTGTGTTGATGTATCTGATTGAGGCAAGCGTATCATTAAAAAAACCAAAAAAAAAAAACCTGTTTGGTCGTTGCAGTAGAAGTGTATCTAGGTCTCTTTTGTGCACTAACCTCCACACAACGCATCCCAAACCCTAACCCCTCCTCTTTTTCTTTGCTAGGTATTGATAAATATTTATATCACACACACACACACACACACACACACACACACACACACACACACACACACACACCAGTTTCCAGTGTAATGCTTGCTTTCTTAGGGGGTTCCTACTATCGACTGTTATTGCTGACTGCTTGCTTCTAGTTTTGCATGAACACCCTTACACACAACAGGATTAAAAAAAAAAAATCATTTTGCGTCTTTGGTTTATGGTAAAGAACTAAAGGTCACCAAAGAGAAACCAATCAAACGTTGTCGAATGTTTCACCTAATTACGAATGTTTCATCTAATTACCGTGACTTGCTGCTGGTACATTGGTCAAAATTGTAGCTGGATAATTATGTTCTTGAAGTACAAAAGGAATAGATGTGAAGCTGATTTCTGTAGGTACGACTATGAGCGAAACAGTCATTGCGTAGGGAAAAAGACAACAGTGAATGAGGAAAATACTGACCGTTTGTACAAATGTGTTATTTTTATTTATTTATTTATTCAGTGTAGTGCACATTTTGGTTTGTCGGTATTTCTGCAGACTGTTTTTTTTTTCTCTCTCTCTCTCTCTCAAAAATGTTTTCAGTGTTTTGTTCCCTTGAATATGTATGTATTCCCCTCTCACTTGCTCACCACCACCACCACACACACAAATGTCGTATAGAAAGTACACAGGTTCAGCGTTTACTGCGTTTTACTGTTCATGCTTCTACCCCTTCCCATGTTTTTCTATGGTAGTGAGAGTGGTTACCTGTACAGCCTTGGGGTTATTGTTATCATTTGATTTTTTTACACGGTGTTCTGTTTGTTGATGTTTTACATTTTGAATGTTTATCTGTGTGTGTTTGTGTGGAGGGATTTACTTGTTGTGTGCGTGTGTGTGTGTGATATTTCACTATGTTGTTGTACACGTGGTCTGTTCATACATATTCATATTCTATTGTGGCTTAAAGTGTTTAGACGTGTGGACTAATAATCATGACATCACTTTTTGTTTCTTTATTTTCATTTCTCACAGCTCATTTGATGCCACACTGTCTATCACACTCCCCTCCCCCTTCGGCCCCAAGCCCCCTCCCCCCTCCTCCTCCCTCCTGTTTTCATCCTTACCAATTTCCAATTTCTTCTTGTCGCGCCGATTTTTCTCACATTACAGTGTTATTTCTTCCTCTTATTCGTAGTCAGTTTAAAACATAAGGAAATGCAGCGGCACCTTTTTGACACTGAAGAAAAAAGAAATGGCCGTGTTGAACTGAAAGCAAAATGCCATTTTCAGCCCTCATCACTATGTGAGACCCCCCCCCCCCCCATTTTTTTTTTTTTTAAATTCTCAGCATGTCTTTAACACATTGTCTCTGCATCTTAACACACACCCGACACCCCTCTAACACACGTCATATAACCCCATAACCCACCCCTCTTACATGACGTGCCCCCTTCCCCCACATTATAATAACCTTTTCCTACCCTGTGACAACTCGCCCACGTTTTTCGCCCTAACTCTCATCACACTCACCCACCCCCTTTGCGGCTTGTGTAGATGTACATTTGATTGTGCAAGCTCGCAGCAGAGGTTCTGACGCCTGTTTGTGGAACTGTGTTTCAGTATCCACTGGTGTTGTCAGACACCGGTCTGTACCCGATGAAAGTTGAGGTACTGTACTCCCAGTTTCTCATCTTTTACCTGCCATAGTCTTACTGCCAATATTACTGCTATGTATCACTATCAGCCCATGTAACATAAGATGATAATAGAACTCAGCACCAGGTCACTATCAGCCCATGTAATATACAATGATGTAGAGTGATATATCCCCCCTTTAATGCGTTGGATTGGCTGATCGTTTTTTTTTTTTTTATTTTTTTTTATTTTCTTGGCACTATGAAAGAGATACGCAAAGGGAAACAGTCTCGTTTTGGACGCGCTGGTTTCGAAAAGAACTCTAATACTCTTGCAGTGCTACATATAACAGAAGTAGACCCTTCAGTCGGACAGAACGGCAAGGCACAGCGTGCAGAGGAAACCCAACATCTCTCTATTTTGTAGACCCCTCTTCTGTAGACACCCCCCCCCCCCCTTCTTTCTGCAGATCTGCTGAATCAATACTCTTTTTTAATATTGGTAACTTAATCCCTTCGCCATCTTGATAGTTCGATGGGGAGGGGGGAAGGGGGGGGGGGGGAGCCGGGATGGCCGAATGGCAGACCGTTGGATGTTCAGTGCTCGGGTCGTGAGTTCAAATCCCGGCTGGGGCCAAATATTTGTGCTGGCCTTCTTTTCTCGTTGCCCCAGTATTTGATATCACCCACACGTGGTGAAAAAGGACGTTACACTTCCAAAACTCCCACCCCCGGATAGTTCGATGCCCCATTCTCCTCTGCGATTTGTTCTGATGGGTCCACTGTCTGTCAAAACTCTCGAATTTGGCTCCCTTTTCCGAGCCACCAGAACGAGGCTGTTTTCTGATTGGTGTATTTTTGAATGATTGTGAGTGTGTAGCTATTGGCCAATCATTACTTAATGTGCATGACATTTGATAAATAGGTGCTTTTTAATATGTTCATTTACGCGTTGTCGTTTCGGTTTGTTTGCATTTTATAGGACTGTTTGTTGTGAAAAGGGTGCTTTTTTTTTTTCTTTTTTTTTTTTGCTTTTCTGCTTGTGTGTTGTGGCTAAATAATCGGTATGTATTCCCTAGATCTGATGAAAATTTTCGCAGTTAAAATGTTCATTGAATGGATATTGTCGTAATTCGTATACATAATTCAATTCCTTCTTGAGGAAAAGGAAAATGTGTGTTAGAAGGCTTATGTATATTTGTTTTATGCTTTCGGCAGCTTTGTGTGACCATTCGGCATTGAAAGTGAAAGCATTAAAGCTTTCCCCTTTGGAGTGAAATGTGACATAAGACCTGCATAATTATGACTGTGGTCATGTGTACAGCTATCCTTTTTGTGGCAGCGTTTGGCAGCAAGGATTAATTATGAATCATGACGCACCTGTGATGCAAACTGTGTTAATGATATGTAAATAAATGTATCGCATTATGAATATGCATACCCGGGTGAGTAGGCAGGCAGGTCGGCTTCTGTGGCAGTCTTCTTGTATTTATAAGCCTGAGGAAGTCGTGTTTGAAATCACTACCAGTTGTCTTTCAAATGCTGTTTATTCAATTCAGATTAGTTGAATTCAGTTCAGTTCAGTTCATTTCCATTCAAATCAATTCAGTTCAATTCAATTCTATTCAATTCAATTCAATTCAATTCAATTCAATTTAACACACTTTGTCTCTTTACAGAAATCTGTTTGATGAACCTTTTTGTCTAATGAATGCAGTTGCTGCATCTCGACCTTACTGAATACACGCCCGGAAGGATAATTTTAATAATAATAATAATAGCCATAATGATAATGATGATAAAACCACGTACCATTATTAGACACGACCCAATACACCACCGCTTATCGTCCAGTGAAATGCCGCCTCTTCTCGTATCGCCCGCCACGCTCAGCTAATGAAATTCCGCGTCTCAATTTTGCAGCCCGTCTACACAAAGGCGTCGACACTGGCTTCTCAGCAGCTCATGCAGCAGCAAGTGGCCCTGATGGCGGCTGCCCAGGGAACCTACGTGGCTGCCAGCCCCGTCAACGTCCTGGGGACCCAGATGCAAGGCATCTCCGGGCTGCCTGCCCACAATGGGATCGCGTCTGCCGCCATCACCCCTACTACAGCCACTCTGGCCAGTGGTAGGAGTTCTTTCCCTTCGGCTGCTGGTACTTACCACTAACTCGCCGTGTGTCTGTGTTCTTGCTGTCAGATTGTTTTTCTTTTACAACTCTATCATTATAGTAATTTTGTATGTGTGCTCATCGGAGTTGGAGAAGAGACGTTTTTGTGGCCTGAAGTAGAGAGTGCTAATGCTCACAGATCGTTTTGAACTGTTTTCGTTGCATCTATCATCACACCACTTAGACACCTGGACAGTGACAGCGTCTGTAATGCTGGCACTGAGCCAACAGAAGCGTACACGATGACGCGGCGACCACACTTAGCGCTCCAGTAGTGTAACGACAGTTGCAGAAGTTGAATGTTCGACGACTTGCGCCAACCGTAAACAACATTGTACAACAAAAGCTGTACTTATCACTAAGAAGAGTATCTCGAGGGTACAGGCGCACTCAGGAGCAAAACTGTTCCAAAACATAAGTTGGCTTATCAAAGATTGGATCAACCCACTTAAGTTTTCTTGCTTTCCTGCTCTCTTTCTAAAACTCATCTTGGGTGGATGGGTGGGTGTTTAGGAATTTGACGTCCTTTTTCACCATGTAAGGATGATATCAAAGACGGGGCAACGAGAAAAAGGCCAGCGCAAATACTTGTATTTGAACCCAGCCGGGATTCGAACTCACGACCCGAGCATTGAGAGTCCAGCGCTCTTCCATTCGGCTTTCCCGGTTCCCCAACTCATTTTGGCGTCACTTGTAGACTAACTCATAACATGCATGATGTTTCCTGTAGCATGTGTGTATTGAGCAATTTCTAGCAGTGGCGCACAAGCACTTAGCACGACGAAACCTAGGCTCTTTAGTGGTTTCTAGAGCAAAGAAAAGTAACTCCTACTCGCTTGTAATAGGTGGACCTGTAAGATGATTTTCATTCCTGCTTTTACCCACCCTGAGTACCGTCCATTACAAAGGATGACTAGTTTGTCTGTTAAATGGAAGAATGGTAAATATTATGCCTGTTAAATGGAAAAAATGAGAAATATTATGTTTGCTAAATGGAAGAATAGAAAATATTACTCATGAAAATCTGACTACCATTTCGATTTTCTGTTTCTACTTTGCTCGATCATGTTTGATGGCAGCTGTAGTCTAAAACGTTGTCTACGATAATTCTTTTGACGAATACCTAAATACCTTTGCCTGCATTTTCCCAGGAACCGCAACTGCGGCTATCAATGGTGCCCCGCCCAGCATGCTCTCCCCTACTGCCGTGGCCAGCTTTCAGGTGCCTCCGGCCAATGGCCAAGCGGCTGAGGTCTACGCCAACGGCATTCCACACTACACAGGTGACTGATCTTTCTTCTTCTTCTTTGCATTCCGATGGATTTTCTTCTTGTTACCCTCTTTTTAAGTTGTTTTGCAATGGTCACCATAGTACCACACACACACACACACACAGTCACACACACACACACACACACACACACACACACACACACACACACACACACACACACACACACACACACACACACACACCTCCCCCGTGTCACACGGGGCGTATTGACGTAAGTTTACCTGCGTTACTAATGGTCCGTCTTTTGCGCAGAATTTTTATTCTTCGCCTTAATTTCTTGTCAGCTGCAGCAGCACAGGCAGTGACCAACGGTGACCCCCTCCAGCAGTACGCCACCATCCAGCCTTATGCTAGCATCGGTAAGTCACAGTAGCACGTCACTTCAATCTTGATCTGACTTTACTGTCAGACAGACAGCTCAGTTGTCTTTATACGCTCTGTTCTCGCGTGTTAGGGCTTGTTGCGTTGTGTGGTAGTTGTACTTAGCAGTGCATTGATGTAGGAAAAATGTAGGTGTGACAAAAACCTTGTCACAAGCTCTAAAAACCAATAAATTTGTTAAAGAAAACCAATGTCCTTGTGAGGCTTCCACGTTGATTCAGGGGAGGCAACTGCTGTCCTGCGCGAATAGTTAACGCCCTTTGTTATCCGAAAGGGCCGGAGCATCAGACGATAGGGATTGGCCAAGAGTGAATAATTTCCTCCGGGTGGTGCATACATTATTACATCGTTGAGAAAAAATAAATAAATAAATAAGTAAATAAAAAAAAATGAAACAAGAAGGAAAAAGAAACGCAAGCTAGAAATAGAATGCGGCTGCCACGTCCAGATTATGAGCATGGAAATGAGACCTGCATAATTATAATTGTGGTCGTGTGTACAGCTATCCTTTCTGGTGACAGCATTTTGCAGCAAGGATTAATTATGAATCATGACGCACCAGTGATGCAAACTGTGTTAATGATATGCAATAAATGTATTGCATTATAAATATGCATGTTTGTTAGTTTTGTTGTTGGTGGTGGTGGTGGTTGTTTTTTTTGGGTTTTTTTTTAATATGTATATTATGCATTAACATGTATGAATGCATATGAGACCCCACCTGTTTGAACACCACCTGTCATGTTCTGTGTTTGTTCCACTCTCTGTAGCTGCGTACCCAGCAGTGTACGGACAGTTCCAACAGGCGCTGACCCAGGGGGCGACACTGCTGCCCACCTCGCAGAAAGAAGGTGAGAAAGGTCAGGAAATCGCAGACACACCGACCGACGCACTGACCGCCCGACCCCACCGTTTTTTGTCTGTCATGCATACAGGGACTTATCTCGCCCCGAGGCCAACTTTTACTTCTTTTTTTTTTTTTAATACGGCGGAACATAACCAAAGGTTATATCACTATTTCGGCTATACTGAAGCCTTCTTCCGGCCAAATGCTCAGATGAAAATCTAGGGTTTTTTTTTTCTTTTTTTTTCTAAAGCGGCATGGTAGGACGTAGGCAGCTTAACAGCACGTTCCGTTTAACAGCACGCCTCGGATACCAGGTGCTGATTTTTTTGTTGTGAGCTTTTTAGTTTCAATAGTGTGCTCTTAAGCGGTGTATACCTCTTCGGCGCTTTTATTGAGCCTCAGTTGAGCAGCCTCATGGCTTGAAACTAAGGATGCACAAAGAATAATGTTTCGAGCTCCAGAAGTGAAAATGCATCATGATGGCAGAAGTGCGGTGCTAAATTCTGGCAGTTGTTGCCTTTGACTTGTCAGCTCTGTCTCCAATTGAACCGAACTTGGAATCTCCCACAGATACTTCTGACAATCTCAACACGCGTTTCTGGTAAGGAGAATTATGAAAAGAAATAAACACCAAGAATCCGGGGGAAAAACAGATTAGGTCATCAAGACAGCATTGGTGCTTTTATTCCGCGCGCAGCCTTGATATGACGTAGGAGAACAACAACTAAATTAAAGAACAAAAATGATGGATTAGTATTTGACGTCATTTTTACGTCAGAGTAAAAATGAAATTGCGTCTTTTCAAACGTCTTGCTCAACATGTTGTGTGAAGTACAGTCTCCTGTTGAGTGCTGAACAACTAGTGAGGTTTCTGGCTGCACACTTAGAGTAGTGAAAGTTGTGGAAGAAAGGAGTATTTCGTGTTTGGTGAAGGGAAAAGTTCGTTAGCAGAAAGCAAGATTTGGTGTAGAATGTCGCACAGTTGTTTCTGATGTGGGTTTGGAATGATTGAATCACTGTTACATTATTGTGAATGCTATGTTCGGTTTGCTAAGTACTGTACCTACTTTGGTAAAGTACATGATTGTGTATGTGTGTGTGTGTGTTGTGTACCGTAGAACTGTTCGTTGTTGGACTGCTTGTATTCGTGACATGTGTTCCTAACCGTGACAAACCTTTCCTCTTGAATCTGTCAACTTCCTCAGAAAGGAATGAAGAGTAGGCAACTCTTACCGTGCGGTCAGGCCAAGCGAGATAACTCCCTGTGCCCGTATATGGCTTTGTGTCTCTTCGTCTTGCTCAGCTTGTGGTTGACTGAAACAGGTTTACAAAACAACTTGGGCATGCGAACACACGAACACTACCTCTTGTTTGGGTTTGTGTTTTGGAAGCTGTGGATGTTATGTTCTGTTGATGGCATACTACATGTACGTGTGTTAATGTTCGTTGGATACAAACTCAGTGTGAGCGTCTGTCTGAGAAACGTCAAACGAAGCAAAGATGCAACTTGACTCTTTTTGGTGGTTACTCCAACTGGAGAAAAAAAAAAAAACCTGAAATAAAATTGAAGTCATTGTGAGTAAGACCATCTCTGATCCAGGTTGCATTTTCGGACAAACTTTTTTGTTTTAACATACCCTGAAATCTCCTCTTTTTGTGAACAATATGGTTTGCCGTCCGATTGTCATGGTGAGATAAAACATAGCGAGCCTGTGTTGTGGTGATCGTGACTGTGTGTGGTTTTGTTTTTAATCTTACATGTTGCATTGCCCCACTATTTTGTTTAGGGACCAGTCGTAGGCATAAGTACAGAAACGTGACCATCCTCAGTGAAGTCAAGACATTGGCAGCTTGCCGATGCAACAGCAGTATCGCATATTTGCCCCCCAATTAAGCTATCTCTAAACTAACTTCTTGTCTTCTCGGAAAGAATCAAAATATCTTTACATACATAACTGGTTCAATTAATACATATTACATCTAAAAAGCTTATTTTAGTAGCACAGTGGATTTCTCACCTACTTTGTGAAAACCGCTGATGTCGAGATTTACGTTGACACAGTTATTCTATAACAGATACAGAAAGTGAAAGCGTGAAAGCGTACAGCTATCACATAAATATCATTTCAAAAATGTTTTGGGAAAAAATAAAACTAACAAACCTATGCACATTCAAAATTCCAATGTTTTATGTCCCTGGTGCAGTTTTCCTTGGTTAAGACATTGACAAAACTTCAATTAAGGCTGTTCTAAAGCCAGATACTCTCGGCAGGGGCCACATATTAATTTTGTGCTGGCCGTTTTCTCGTTTCCCCGTCTATGATATTACCCACACGTGATGGAAAAGGACGTTAAACTCCAAGACACCCACCCACCATAAAACCAGACACTGACGATTGTAATTTAACGATTCTATAAACTGAATTTTTTTTTAATCAAAGATAACCAGACCAGTGGAGGATGTATTATTTTCTTCACTTGACAGTAACAGTAGCAAAATAAGAATTACTGTAAGTGACACCTAGAGTTACCAAACACGCAGTCCCCTGTCATGAAGAAGGATGCAGCGTACACATTCAGCAACAACTCTTTATCATTCTGCATTCAATGATTAAGAACTTCATTGTGAAGGTCCCCCCCCCCCCCGGAGGAAGGGAGAGGGTGATCTATTCAAAAAGGAAACAGTTGCAGTGGCAATGGCAAAGCAGGAAATTGCGAATATCATTTGTTTAACGTGTTTGTCTTCAAACGACCGTTTTGGGTGTTAATAGGTTAAATGTGCTTGTCTAAAAAAAAAAAAAGGAGTGTGGGGAGACGTTATTTTCGGGGGTAACGAATTCTGCTGCATTTTTCAACTCTTGTGTGGTGGATCTTTTCACAACCCATTGTCCATTGACTGGCAGGGCGAATTCTGGGCGTTGTAACAGCAGACACCCAGAGAAAAATTGTCCTCGAGCGTGCTGAACTCACTGATAGAGGTAGGAGTAGTCTCCATTGCTCTGCCCACCTTTTTACCTTTTGATTACTTAAGCAATTTGATTAATTACGGTTTGCCTTTGTTCACAGAGCACGCTGTACTATTATTTATTTTTTCCCATTTGCAGTTTTTGGTTTTTGGTTTCCTTCACTTGTATGTGATTTAGTTTTACGTTTTTGCACAACACGAGAGGAAAAGAAAGATGTTTCAAAAGTTTACAAAGAGTTGGCTGTTACAAATCTGATGTTTCAGCAATCAGACTTCAGAAGTTTCACAAAACTTTAGCTTTTATAACTATTTACATTATTATAGACTTCACGCCTTTTATAACTATTTACATTATTATAGACTTCACGCCTTTTATAACTATTTACATTATTATAGACTTCACGCCTTTTATAACTATTTACATTATTATAGACTTCACGCCTTTTTGTCAATATATATGTGAAGACAAAAGACAAATTCATAGGATCTATTGGTAGCCGATTTCGGATTTTCTCCCCGTTTTATTTTGGCTTTTTATCTTTGATCTTTTTCTCTACGAAAGAATTCCTCAAAAATTAGTCTTCTTCACAAAACTGGCTATTGCTGATTGCATTGGGGGGGGGGGGGGGGGTTAATGTTAACGTAACATTTTCTAGCAGGCACAATTCTCAAAGCGAACAAAGTCTTTGGTACGATTTTAGCCAATGCAAACCGTAATTTGTATCACGATTTTGTCACAAGAAGCTATAGTCGTGCACCTTTTTGGATTTTACCTGCGTTGTAACCACGGTACAAAAGTGGAACTTGTAAGCATGAGAGGCTCAGATACTCTTTTTTTTTCTCATCAAATAATACCGGCAAAATGTGGAACATTTTAATACTTTGACGCTTGTCGTGACCTGTGTGATATCTTCTGATATTACACGACTGCTGGCCTCTCTCGTTACAGGTTCTATGTACTTCCACTGACACAAAACCCACTTATGTGTTGTGCGTTTTAGTGTAGTGTGTAGAGTGTAACCCGCTTCATCTAACCACATGTTTCTCAAGAGCTTTATAGAAAACAGCAATGATGATTATTGTTGAAAGTACTTTCGAACGTATCATCACCATGGGCACTGGAGATATTATGTGGAGCGTGATTTCTGCTGGCAGCAAAACTTTCAATAAATATTTGCTCGATACCTTTTGTTTCTTAAACACGACCAGCTGGTTAAATTTCATTTTGGAAAAAAAAGTCCATTCATTCTCCAGTGAACTGCAGTGGTGATACATTTTTTTTTTCACACCTGTATTTTCAATGCTGTGACTAATTAAAATATCCTATACCGTAGTAGCTTTGCTGTGCAAGGTTTGATACTAAACCGATGTTAGACAGCTGTGTTACCCGAATGCTTCTGAACTGTTGTGCGGCCATAACTATTGTTGCACAGATATACATTGCTGAGCAATTTTGAATGTTCTTTTTGTGCTTCTGAGAACACTATGGTTCATGGACATTGTGCGCAGTTGGATGAATTCGTTGTCTTCTTGTAGGCTGACGATCCTGAAAAAAAGGAGTTCCTGTCATTAATAGATATCATTTAATTGCCCTAAACCACTTGCAGATTTAGACGCCAAAGGATGAGATACGCAATAGATATAGTAGTCAAAACCTTATAATTCAACTCTCTTTTTTTTTTGTTTTTTTTTTTTTTGTTCTGTTTTGTTTTTTTTACAGTAAAATTCTTAATGATACCAATTTTTGATATTTTTTAATACTTCATTCATATTTTTTTCGCAATAAATTTGCAATAGATGTAGTAGTCAAAACCTTATAATTTAACACTCTTTTTTGTACAGCATTCTACAGTAAAATTCACATCTTTGTGATAATAATTTTTGATAATTTTTATTACTTCATTCATTATTTTTTTTTTTTTTGCTGGTTTTATTGTAGCCTGAGGTTGCGAAATAGCATTTTTTAGTGGATTCTTGACCCACAGTATTTTAGGAAGTTTTGCTGACTTTTCACAATGTTTTCATATCAAATAATGATTTTTTTTCATGTTCCATAAGTATTATTTGCAGGTCATCCCAGAGCAACATTTTATTTCATGATATGAATGACATTAACGTTAGTTGATGGAAATGTCAATGTTTATGAGGAGTCATGATTAATATTATTTGTTATTGTCATTTCTGTGAGCGCATAGTTGACCTTGTCCCACTTGCTCCTTGTTGCTGCATAGGTCCCGAGGGTTGCAACCTGTTTATCTACCACTTGCCACAAGAGTTTGGTGACGCGGAGCTGGCTCAGATGTTCGTCCCCTTCGGTAACGTCATCAGTGCCAAGGTCTACGTGGACCGTGCCACAAACCAGAGCAAATGCTTCGGTGAGTTACTTGTCATAATTAAAATGTAGTCCCACAACTGACTAACCCATAACCACACAGTTTTTTTTTCCGCCACAGAGCAATTTTCATAAGTGGAGTATGGTTTTCCCTCTGTGAAAGGCAATTGTCTCTGTGCTGTGCTATGAAAACTGGTGGGCAAGAAAGTACGTCCTTTTCTCTGGCCTCTGCCATGGCTGATATAGCTACTACGAACGGAGGCTAAGTAGGGTGGGACCTACCGCCTTTGGGCGGGTTCACGGTTGTCCTGCACGTGCCCGTATTGCTGTTGTCGAGCCGGGCCCTCAGTCACCGACCGGGTACGAAGAAAATCCTTTAAAAAAGTCAAAGTACAGAGCACTCAAGTGATTTCACCAACACTCCAACACCACCACAATAATCTGATAGAAGACAGGAACCAAATCACTGGCTTCGGGAGGAGTCCAGTCTGTGTAAGCCGGCGAAAAACCGACAAAAAGGGCTCTGCACCGAAGTCGTGGCCGCTCGACCTCGAGCTTGAAGCGGAAGTCCAAGAAGAACCATGTAGACCACCGACCCGTAGCTACGCCCTCTTGTTCTCCATGGCAGACCATCTTATTTCTTTCTGCCGTGCAGTGGCACAACACGATACGTCCATTACGTTTTATGATTGGGAAAGGGTGATTCTGAGATGAAAGACATGACGTAATGGTTTTGTTGAGCAAATAGAGGTTTCCCTGTCATCGATAGAAGAAAAGAGATAGGACGTTCTAGCAGGGAACCCTCGAGAGATTCGTCAGACCAGCAGTTGAGTTAAGCAACATGCTTCTCTCTCTCTCTCTCTCTCTCTCTCTCTCTCTCTCACTTGAGGAGCCGGGATAGCCGAATGGTAGAGCGTTGGACTTTCAGTGCTCGGGTCATGAGAGTTCGAATCCCGGCTGGGGCCAGATATTTGTGCTGGCCTTTTGCTCGTTGCCCCGTCTTTGATCTTATCCGTATGTGGTGGAAAAGGACGTTAACCTCCCCCCCCCCTCTCTCTCTCTCTCTCTCTTTCTCTCATCGATCAGATATGCAGACACAAAACCATCCTTCAAGCAAAATCTGAAAACCCACCTCTTCACCGCCCTTAACCAATAGCTGTCGCCACATCATCTTGCTGGTCGTGTGTGTGTGTGTGTGTGTGTGTGTGTGTGTGTGTGTGTGTGTGTGTGTGTGTGTGTGTGTGTGTGTGTGCCGGGGCAGCCGAGCCCGTGTATGCTGCTGCACATTATGTGTTGTCGTTAAATGTATGTGTGAAGGAGTGTTGCGTGAGTGTTTCCGTTTCTGTGTGAGTGCGTGCGTGTTGACTGTAAGGCGCCCTGAGTTCCTGCGGGAGGGAGGGCGTCCCTTAAATACCCATTATTATTATTATTATTATTATTATTTGCTCATGATAACAACATACAATGAATTGTTATGTCCACAGGGTTCGTGAGTTTTGACAACCCCGCCAGTGCCCAGGCTGCCATCCAGGCCATGAACGGATTCCAAATCGGCATGAAGCGCCTCAAGGTACAGCTCAAGCGACCCAAGGACGCTAACCGCCCGTACTAAGCACGTGGCGCCACCACACTTCCTTTGTTGGACCAGAGGTGAGTTATCGGACGTTAAGCCCTCCAGCCGTAAATGAAATGTAATGAGAATATTCATGAGTTTGTTGAAGGAGAGGTGTGATATTGGACGATACTTCACGAGTCGTATAAATAATATTCATGACTCTGTTGGTCGAGATGCGGATCACTGGACGATGTGTCTTGCGTCATTAATTACACAATTATGCATGGCTAATTTTTGTTTTTATTCTTATATTCACTGATTTGTTAAGGCTTAAAAAATTGTATTAATAATGTGTTTTGTCTGTTTTCCTGTTTGTTTGTTCGTTTGTCTTTTGACGTAGGGTGCAGTCGAAGTGAATATTAATTTTGAACAAAAACAACAACAACAGCACTGGAAGAGAATTGTGTGTACATTATATGATCGTGGATTATTTGAAAAATAGGGACTAGAAGAGCTGTATACTGTCGAACTTGACTGCTCTCTCTCTCTCTCTCTCTCTCTCTCACACACACACACAACACACACACACACACACACACACACACACACACACACACACACACACACATACACACACACACACACACACACACAAAACATTTTATAGAGGGCGCCATTTAATAAAACTGTCATTCCGTATGCCATGCTTCCCTTCCATCAGTCTTCCCTACCTCTTCCTAGGAATCACCAGAATCTCTCGTTGCTTAGCAACAGAAAAGGGCAGCTAACTGCGTCAGTAAGTGATGAGCCTGGGTGTCGTTGGGTGGTTGGCAGATTTTTTTTATTTTTTTTTTTCGTATTCAACAGTTTTGGCCAATTGTTTTAATCATGACCAGCGTAACGCTATCGTTTGCTTCTTGCGTTTTCCATGTACATGTTTCCATGTTGGTTTTTGATAATGTAACCAGTCTGACCTTTTTTTTTTCTAATGAAACTCCCAACCCTATTAGAAAAGTAAACGAAAGATTTTATGAAGCTGAAGATTCACAATCATGAGTAGCGTAGCAGTGTCTGTAGGTTAAAACACCAAACTTCTCAGAGATGGTGATTATATTTTATTGGGGGCTTAGATCTTTAGAATTCTGCATATTTTTGGATTTTCTTGCCAAATTAAAAGGTGACAAGGCGAATGAGTGAAATGTAAACGAAAACGATTGGATACAAACGAAGTGCACTGTTGGAAAACTATTGGAAAAGTGGACGGGAGTGTGATTGTTGTGCATAAGGACAATAACCACCCTCTCCTTCCATTTAAAATATATCTAGACAGGAAACCCACTCAGGCCCAAACCAGAAATAGTAATAATTTCTGTTTCACGTTTTTGGCAAAACTACAGCTCGTTGAAAACTTAACAGGGTCCAGATTGTTCTGGTTTCATTGCCATTTTGTACACATTTTAAAAATTACGTTAACCCAGCTGTCCTGCAAAAAAAAAAAAAAAATCGAGGAGATCCCCCATCTCAAGAACGAATCCCTTTTTCCAGATTTATCAGCAGTGCCCCATGCAGTTTTTGTTAGACTTGCAACACCAGTAACAGCGTAGATTGTCTTTGGCGTGATAGTTTACTTCCTTTGAGTGGTGTGTCGGTCGTTGGCTGTGAAACTGGAATGTCCAAAATCTTCCAAATTTTTTTGAGAATGTGTCTGTGAGTTTTGAAGCATTTTCTTGTCTTTGTAACGTATAACCAGTCCTGCGTTTTTGTTGGTAATATGCGGTCTGTTATTCACATCAGTCTGGCATGGTGGGATCATAAACTGATGGAGTTTTGACTTTTTTTCAGTTTTTAACAACTTGACCTGTGCCTTTTTTTTTTTTTTTTTTTCATCGGCCGCACCCTTCATTGTGTGTTGTACCGTAAAGTATTCAGAGCTGGTGGATATGGGTTTATATCATATAGTGTTGCAAGTCACATGGTTTATTTATCTAACAGTGTCTTTGGTCTTGCTGGACTGGTGGACGTAGAGTTTGATTGTGTGTTGGGTGTGGGACAACGGATTTTAACGTGTGGATCGTTCAGTATCATTGCTACTTGCAAGTGTCCTAGTGTCTTGTATGTTGTTGTTTGTGTGTGGCAAAGAAGTGCTCAAGATCGCTATTTTAACTTAATTCAGCTCGGTTCAATTCCGTTGAGTTGAGTTCAGTTCAATTCAATTCAATTCAATTCAATTCAATTCAATTCAGCTTCTTTATCCGTAGAAGGACATTTGCCTTGTGTGGCATGTCACAGAAAAATTAACAAACTGAGAGAACCCAGGGAATTTATTCAATCATACTGTATTACACATACACGACAGTTGTGCAATGAGTGTGTATCAATGAATACAACATTTTAAAGCCTGCTGCCTGAATCGAAATTGTAGAATGTCAAAATATTTCGGTCATTGTGGTTGAAATTAAATTGTCTCTGTTACCAAACCTTAACGCAGAAAGTTTCAGCACAGAGAAATGAAGTTATCCTCAAAGTTGGCATAGTAAATAAAAAGAAAAACAGGCAATGACTGTGGTTTGCACTTTCTCTGAGGTTTGAAACGTGTACGGGCGCAGGGACGGGGAAGAGACTGTGAATGTTCTTTCGCGTGAGGTCAAAACTGTGCTAATAAAAAGTCAGTTTTGTTGGAAAGACAACAACAACAACAAAAAAGGCCCTTTTTGCTCCAAATCTAAAAAAAAAAATCTCAAGTTATCTAATGCGATCTGTTTGCTTCGTGCTGACGCTCACTGTGCTCGGTTTTAGACAACCGAAACAAATGTCTGTGGGTTGCACATGAATATTCATGCATTTAAATTACGTTTTCTATTTTCACACCTCCCGTGTTTCCTATGGGTCAATGTGCAAAATAGAGGTGTAAACTTGCTGAGCCTTGGGTGGATTAGCTCGTAGTGTCTTGTTTTTTTTTTTCCATGTCTTTTGTGTGTAATATTACAGTGTATGTCTCAACAGTTTTGTCCTGTTTTCTCTTGTTACACTGGTTTATTATATTTATATTTCACCATCACAGATCTGCACAATGTGTTACACTTATCTTGCATAAACAAGTGTTTCAAAATATCGTCGAATCTGATTTTTGTTACAATGTTTCATGTTTCATCCCAGGCATCTCCAAATAAACAGAGATATACCCCCTCCCTCTCCCTCTGTGTCAGTGATGACAAAATTAAAGAACACAAGATTTGTGGAAAAATTCTGACGTTAATGTTTGACTCTTACAGTCTTCACGGTGTTTCAAACGTCATTTTCTTTATAGTATCCAATAGCAGTTTCTTTCGTTGTCTCTATGAGGTCCTCATTTTATGACTGAAAATTAACACCGCCTTTGTGTTGTCAGGCTGATTTCAAATTACATCTGTTTCGTTTTGTATATTAAGATGGTGAGTTTGATAACCTGTAGGGAATTGCTGGTGGAAGCTTAACTCAACTGAGAATGTGTGCCACTGAAACCACAGTGGTTAAGCTTACAACCTGAATTTTTGTTCTTATTTTGTGTACGCATAATACACACGGAAACTTAACTAAATCATGCTGTGTTCCACTGACACCGCTGTGTGTTGGGCAGGCTGTGAAGCTTTCAGTTTTAACTTTATTCTTGCTCTGTTTTCCCCAGGAAGTGCCTATCCTGACGACTAACCTCCACACCCTGCCAAAAGGACCTTTGACTTCACTTTGATGATCAGTGGGCGTGCGAGTAACACTCTGGACTCAGCAGAAACTCTCATCTAGATTGGTTCTGTCTTCAGCCTTCGACAACACAGCAGGACTCTTGCTCTGACGTCGGAATAATTATGATTATCCCACATGGTGTTGATGACCCCCTCCATGCACGCCTGAAAACGTTCTTTAATTTCTGTCAGTACTTTGTAATTTGGACTCGTCGTTTTAAAGAGGGAAGGGACTGCGGAAGGGAAGAGTCTCCGCACAGTTTTTTGTTCCCTTCTGACTTAGGTGTCCATCTCCTTCGTCTAATTCAGGATGTCTTGAGTTTGACCAGGCAACACAGTCTGGAATGGTTTGAGGATTGTTCACCCCTGTCTCGTGAAGGACTGCGCTTTGATCGGTTGAAATTCTTTTAATTCTTCTGTTTCTTGGAGAATGTTCAGCATTGACATTTTTGAATGACTTTTACCTAACCTTATGTTTGCTTTTCTAGCTTTTGAATTATTGACAAATGTTACCATGACAACACTGAACATTTCTGAATATTATGATAATAATGGACATGATTGCCGAAATACTGTCGGCTTGAAGATTCATGATTGACTGACTAGAGAGGAAATTTTCCTCATATTTTTGGATTGGGTAGACAGTGTATCTTCATGTGGCTTTCACCCACCGTAAAAATAATCCCTTTGGTCACAAATTTGATGTACAATTTTGTTTTTTTACCGCAAAATATTTTAAATTGAAATTCTTCATGAGTCTTGTTCTTTTACCCGTATGGACACAAACGTTTCAGTTGGTTTGATGTAATGCTCAGTATTTTATGTGTAATTCGTATTTCAGTTTGATTCATGCTCAAGGCACAAGGTTGGATATAAAGATTTTCGCATGGCGTTATTGTCACATGGAAAAGCAGGAAAACAGATTGTTGACTATTTTACACTTTCGCAGCCCACTTAGCCGAAACCCAAAATGCGTGCGCGTAAATGTTGTGTCAAAACTGCATTTTTTTTTATCAAAAGGAGGACAATATAGTCAGCTTAACGGCTTCTGTCCATGTATGCGCTTTAGCCAGTTTCTTTGTTGACAATTTATAAAGATACATTCCAGTGCGGACTAAAATTCCACTGTTAATAAATTTATTTTATCGTACATGACAGTCGGTAAATTATCGTAGTAATTAATTAATTTGGTGTTGTGCTGGTACTCATGCAGTATTAACTCATTGTAACCCAGATGTTTAGTTGAACATGTTTTGGTTTTTGTTCACAATCACGGCTCACAATGGGTTAATTGAAGAGTCGCTCCCCGCGGTCACATTTTCCTACCAACGATTTGCGTGTACAAACACTAGTTATGCCTAAAAAAAAAAAAAACAGCAACAGAGACAGCCGAGAAATGTAATATAATCTTATAACTACCCTTATCGCATGGCTCTACAGCTGTATGTAATACTGATACAAAACTTATTTTGATTTTAGATCGCGAAAAGAGATATGTACGCAAAGGGCATAGTAATGGCTCTGTGAAAGGCTTGGATGTTGTCGTTTGTTTTACACACACACACACACACACACACACACACACACACACACACACACACACACACACACACACACACACACACACACACGTGTCTCAGACATATATCATGCGGAAAATTATGCCTGTGTAGGCATTTCAACGCCTCAGTTTTCCTTTTCACAGTCGTACTTTACGAACGTTTTTTAATTATTTTTTTTAACAAACTTACCGCACCAACAACTTTTCTGTCTCGTTGAGGGAGAGACATATTTGCCAACCACACTTCCATACACGCGTACGAGCATTTCTAAAACGTGTGACCAATTGAAGTTTGCTTCGCATTTTCTTCAAAAAATACACACCTCATCACCATTAAAAGAAAAAAAAAAGAAGAAACACACACGAAGATTTAATTTGGTTGGATTTTTTCCTCATATATTCATCCGATTTTGTGAGCATGCTTCGTTGTTTGACTGAAAGTTTCAGTTTTAGACGAATGCCACGGTCGCCACTTCGGACT
The DNA here is from genome assembly GCA_018292915.2 of Batillaria attramentaria. NCBI lineage: Eukaryota > Metazoa > Mollusca > Gastropoda > Batillariidae > Batillaria > Batillaria attramentaria. The sequence goes on along the minus strand of JACVVK020000737.1, from coordinate 93,582 downwards.
GGCTGTAGGTGCGTTGTCTCCATGGACATATGAATATCGAGGATGTTTGATATAAGTCATTATAGAATGGAATATTCTTTGTCATGACTTACTCTCCAAATGGCAGACACCATTTCGGAATCTGTACATAAGCTATTTTGTATATAGTGCATTAATATTTCTGCATTTAGATGATGTTTTATGATGATGTTGATGACAATGATGATGATTTTATGAACACATGCTTGAAATGTCTCATGTTTAATGCGTCAGATGACTCTTTTTTCCCCCCATCATATATTTGCGAAATCAAACTCATTCTTTGAAAATGTCATGTTTACTGTGTCACCCTGTTTCTTTGTTTTTCGGATATTCTGTCCAGTGAAAGAACAGATCATGATTATGACTTTGTGTTTCCTGCACAGCCTAGAATTTAACTCTGTTCCCCCCCTTAGGCCCAGAGCGGTCTCTTTGTTTTTCGCCTGACGTGTACCACTTGCACCTTTCGTCTTGTTATAGAAAATTTATAGCTTTGTTGCCCAATGGTTAATTATTTTCTCTTTACATTGAGCCTGTTAACTCTGGTTTTTTGTCTCATTCATTGGTTGTACCTACGTGCAAAACAGTTAAATGCCATGTGTTGTGATCGTTTGAATTGTTGACACTAGCAGGACGATACTGGTTTGTAGCCTGTTCCGAATTTCTAATGGGTCTTCTCATTGGTCAGAAGTGAGGAAAGGCGGGTGCCGCAACGTCGGCATAAAGTTTGTGATTGGTCAGAATATTAACTAAGAAGTTTTGTGAACAGAACTGAATGTGTTATCGACTTTCCCTAAACGACCTCATACTAAAAGAAACACAATTAGTGATCCATGATTTTTTTTGTTTTTCTCGCCGCCTTTTATCACTATTCTGTAATACATATTTATCAAATCTACGAAAAGTTTAGACGTTGTTGAACTCGGTATCGTCAGACAAAGTCCGTTGTGTTGTAGTTTTTCGTTGTTTTGACATTGGGGTGATTTGATGGTGGGTTATCACTCACATGGAAGTGATGTTGTTTTTAAGTTGCAGTTTCTTGTTCCAGTCTAAACATTGTGAGCTGTACATTACTTCACAGCTGACTAGGCTGGTCGCCTGTGAGATGTTGGACATTGGAAATTAAAAGCAGTGGAATTTGCGATAGCTCTCAACCGTTACCTCAAAGATATTGTTGACGCCAGTTCTGCATTGTTACTCCGTTACGAAAAGTCAAGTATGACCGGATTGGTGAAGGCGATGGTAAACAAAATAAGGTGTTAACATTCATCCCTGTTGTTACTAGTTTGTACTTTGATGAGAGTTTTGTTCAGACCAATCGTGAACAGTTTAGGAAGTAGCAGTGACACAAATCTACTCTAAACGACAAAGCAGAGAATTTTACATCGGCAGATTGGCTTTATCAAATCGTACATTCACTTTCTTGCATACGAAATCCAACAGAGATACATAAGCCATGTTATACGTTATATGCTATAGCTTTTTGATTCATTTTCACCAGATCAACGTTTCTAAGATGTATTCAAATAACAGTTTACCAATCCTAAGAGCACAATCGTTTTTATGGTTTTTTAATGGTTTCTACTCTAAAAATCCTTTTCTACGATGTCTTAATTCATATCATTCAATTTTCCTGCACATATGGAGTACAATCATTTGATACGTATCAGTTCTGTTTGATTACACATATCGGAAATCCATTTTAGTGAAATTTCAGTTTTTAACTTTTGTTTTGTGAAGGAACGTGTTTGAATAGCTCTGGCTTGTCATAAGCATGAGATGTGGACAGTCCGTGTGCATTAGTCTGACCAGGGTATTCTTTACAACAAAGCACAGTATCAATATCGTTATTTACTGGACAGCAGGTTGGGTATTCTGGCCAGTGCGTTTGCTTTGCTGTTCTTCAGTGAAGTTACCACTGTCTTGTACTCATGTCGAAGTTGTACAACCACAAATGTCTTGTCACAGTACATGGACAGACGCTCAGAAGCAAAAATATTAACTTACAGTAACTAATGTTTTATTTTGTTGACATTTTATCGCAAGTATACACACACAATTGTCTCGCAACAGTCTACACATTTTTACGCTAGAACACATGCGATACGAACAAATGTTTATCTTTGTTAACATTCAACCCCTCCCTCCCTTGCCGCCATTGATGCGTTGTGTTCATGTAGATTCTTGTGTATTATTTGTTATATTTGCCCCGGCTTTGTCTAGTCACGTGTTCGGTATTTTCTTTTATTCCCATCTCAATCCTCGTTCACGGCAATGTGCAATATCGAGCCATCATTGGCTCACAACTGCGCAGTTTTGGAGGACAGGTATCTCAAGAATGCTATCAGTCACAGTTTTTTTTTGTGTGTGTTTATCCAGTGTGCAAGTTATTTTTGTTTAGGGTTTTATTTTTCACTATGCCCAGATTTTTTTAAAGACACAGCATAGTGAAAAATTTGATATGGGTTACGGGTTCATGGCCCTTGCAGCACTAACACTAAGATCGTTTCGGTTTGATTTTATTGTGGGTCTGCAGTTTCTGTTCAGCGCCGTAAGAGGAGGCCACACTCGACAAGACAGTATTCTGGGTATCTTAGCCGCAGGGATTACACGATCGCCTATTTTGATGACGTACCTAGCTTTGGACCTTGAAAATGTTCAGGCCAACCCTGACACGAACGTGGGCCTTCAATACGCCCAGGCCTTCCTTCGCCCGCTTGACGGTAGCTGTAGGCCTTGGGTAAGTTCAGCTCGACGTTCGCCCGCTGGGCAATATTTTGGGTACTGGTTGAGATTAGGACAGAAGATGGCGAACCTTTGTACATAAATTAATGTTAATCGCACCTGTTACTGGTATTCGTGTGAAAATAAGCCTCTACACATGCGTGAAATGGGATTACGTGTCAATCTTTGAACACCCAATAATTTGCCAAAGCGTGTTTCATTACGCTGGGATATTCGGTCCGACATTTAAGAAGATTTTTGAACCTTTGAAATTTCCAACAGTATTGATTCCCCCAACTGCATCTGGAAAGAATCACCGTGTTTAGCTGTGCTGATGGATTTTGTTTGTTTTGGATATGTTTCGTTGTGTGTGTATGTGCCGATCTCAGTTCGCAAAATCCCGAGTCCCGAACATCGGGTTTTAGGAACCAGCGATACTAACTGTATTGGTAGATCGACCAAAATCGGTATGTGCATCAACCAAAACGGATATGTGCATCAACCAAAATGGATATGTGCATCAACCAAAATGGATATGTGCATTAACCAAAGTCAATATGTGCATCAACCAAAATCGGTATGTGCATCAACCAAAATCGGTATGTTCATCAACCAAATTGGGGTGTGCATCGCTGTCTTTCGACTTCTGGTTTTCAAGTGAGACTACAAGCACGAAATCGACAAACACAGTGAAATATCCTCTGCCACAAGTGTTCGTTTCCGATTATTGTATCAAAGACGATTTTGGGGCTATTTTACTGATAACGTTTGTCTTTTTTATTGCAACTTCACTTGACCAATGGGGGAGCCGGGGTGGTCGAATAGTAGAGCGTTGGACTTCTAATGCTCGGGTCGTGAGTTCGATCCCGGCTGGGGCCACATATTTGTGCTGGCTTTTTCATCGTTGCCCCGTCTTTGATATCACCCTGTGTGGTGGAAAAAGACGTTAAACCCCCAAACACCCACCCCCACCCTCACTTGACCAATGGAAGTTGAAGAGAAATTATATGCATACCCATTTGGTTGAGCTACCTGCACTGTCTGTATCGGCTTTTGAGAAGCGGCTTTGTGTTGAAATTGTAAGGACCCAATTTTTTCCCCCAAGCCGTTTGGTTTCAGCAATGAATTGTTTTTAATTAATATTATTTAACTGATTAATTATCAAGAATTATCGTCCGAGACAATAACGTTTGGTGTAATGATTGCATTTGTATGTTAAAATAATGGAGACGATTTTTGCCTCCTTATTAATTAACTTATTTGACTTAATTTATTGAATGACTCCCATTTCTTCATATGATGACTTTGTACGCAAATTTAATTGGTTACAGCTAGGGTTTGGGGATCGAAAATGTCCGTATTCTAACTTTTTTCTGCTTGGATGTTTCGGAAAGATTCAAGAAAAAAAAAGTCAAATTTTAACTTTCAGTTCTGTGTTGAAAATAAAACCGGTACAGTGTCACATTTTCATTTGCAAGGCTTTTTGCTTGGTGTATTTTTTACCACTAATTCAAAACAGATAGACACATGCTATCAGAAGTGATACCACCGTAAGTGACAAACCAGCTCATCTTTTACCATTTTCGTAACATCTCTACTAATAATAGCTCAAACCGGCGATGATAACAAATTTAAGTGACGTCAGACATCACCATTTTCCCCCTGAACGTTAGCTGTAAGCGGTCAGATTTGTATTTTCTCTTTTTTGGTGGAATTTGTAGTATGTTTAACATAATTTCTTTGCACTATGTTCATGCTTCGTTGTACAGTAGTTCTCTTGTTTTTCATTTTCTCGTAGATGACTTTCATGCTTTTGGTAGCCAGCCTTGTACATGATATAGCCTAGCGCTTCTCCTAGCACGGTCAGTCTCCTAATCATATTTTCACTAGTTGGACATCAGAGCCACATTTAAAAAAAAAACAAAAACAAAATCATATTATAAATGCTCAATTTGCTGTATTTGCATATTACAACACGATTATGATGTATAATATTTCTTTGAAAAGAGAAGAGGCTAAGCGGAAGGCACTAGAAATTGGTACTACAACTTATGTACTTTGGACTTCAGTGAGTCAGATCCGTCTCTGTTATCCATTCATTCCCCCCTTTTTATAGTGAAGTTTGGTATCTTGTTTTCACCGCAGAGCCATTCTTAAAGACACTTCTTTCAAGCTTACTTTGTTACTTGCCTTTTAAAATTTTGCGTATTGAAAATTTCGAGCATGGTTAGTTACAGGGTGAAGAAATCCAAACGGAAACAGGGTTTACAGGTTTACATTGTTCGAGCATGTGTGCCATTTGTTTCTGTAGCGCGTATTATTTTTCACTATGTTTAAAGTTACACCCTGATATTTTGAAAAGGTGAGAGGTGCATAGCATCAATGCTGGGGTGTTTTGGAAACCATCGACTTTGGAATTACTGTAAGGGTGTGAATGGCAGCGACTGGTGAAGGTCAGACACTTGGTTATCTTTCTGGCATCATTCACCTGCGATTCATACTCTTCGGTACTTCCGGTGATGAAGCGAGACTAACACGGTACGGGGTACAGAAATATAACACGTGTATGAGACTCATGAAAGGTACCAGCAAATATCAGTTATGCGGTAAATCACTAGTGATTTATTTCAGTATCTTCACGCAGTATCTTCTTCTGTAATTTCCGCTTAGCCCACTGGGAAGCTGTCGGGAGATGGTTCTTTGAGTCCACTCGTCATGTGACATTGTACATAGAATGATAACCCCCTGCCGAGGACCAATCGCGTTCGAGTGGCGGGGTTAGTTTTATGATGCCACTGAGCTCAAAGCTGTTATTATTCCATTTTTCAGAAGGGAGATCTATTTTTGTAAGACGATATTTTTTCAAGCCAAGGTTCTATTGATATTCAAACGTTTGCCACTTTTATTCATTCTCGTCAAAGTCAGTGGTGTGTCGGCTGGATCGTTTTTGTACACTCGATCTATACTCCGTTGTTCAACGTTTTTTAAATGGTTCAATCACTTGAAAACCCATAATTGTGTGTGGAACCTGGAGTTGGTGTATTTTAATTCCTAGTCGGCGTCGTGGTTTTTTTAACAGAGAGATGGGGGAAAAGTTGAACGATCACGTTAGTCAGTCTTTTCGGTTCTTTTCTTACAGTTTTGACAAAGTCGTGCAGTCATACTTCAGTTCTGATCACCGTCAATGTTGTGGACTGTAACACCGTCAGTGGTTTGATTATTTTCTCTCTGTAACCTGGGGTCTGATGCGCGGAGAGGGATCATCTTATTAGTCCGAGACGAGCTTGGCAAAGCTGAGAACAAAAGATTAGTACATGCAGGCTGGGGAATGTTAGGTCAT
>JACVVK020000737.1:75000-82500 GCA_018292915.2 Batillaria attramentaria | reverse complement strand
AATGCGGCCCTGTCCCGCAGTCCCAAACCACACGAACCTCCATAGCACCATCTTACCTTCGTCCTCATCTCCAACATCATGAATAAGAAAAATTGCCCCAGCTTTCGAGCCCTCCGTGGATTCCACCCACGACCTGGGAGGGACACCACTGGAGCTGGCAATGAGTTGGGGCAGCAAAAAAAAAAACAAAAAAACAAAAACGGTTCCTTGACGGATCTTATTGCAGCAAAAGCACGAGTATAATCAAAGTGCAACACTCCCACTAAGACAAATTTAAATCCATGCAGACATAAATTAATTCTGATTTAAGTTTTTTAAAGGTCACTGGTGCGAAACCCCAAGCTTACTTGGTAAAAGTTGAGTGAAGATGTCATGTACACAATGTCATATTAGAAAATACGTACGGTTATTTGTGTACCTTATCTGGTTATCTTAACATGTTCTACAACGCTGTATGAATGAAATAACAGCCTTTTCGTTCCAGTCGCTCCCAGTCGTAGTGTAAAGTGTGCGTGAACGTTTACACGTGTCCACTGGTACAGTGAAAGAGTAGAACGTGTCGATGCATGAATCAAATTTACATTTCAGTTGTCGGCAGCGTTCTTAGCCTGCTCCTGTACTTTGACGCAGTTTCTGGTCAGTAGAAATCGGTTTGGAGTCTTACGCATAGTATGGAGATCTGGCTGTGTGTGTGTGTGTGTGTGTGTGTGTGTGTGTGTGTGTGTGTGTGTGTGTGTGTGTGTGTGTGTGTGTGTGTGTGTGTGTGTGTGTGTGTGTGTGTGTGAGAGAGAGAGAGAGAGGAAATGAAAACTTTATTTTTCAACGGTTGCGTCAGCTTTATACCTGCTGACCTTACTGAAACAACACCACACGTCAACATTTAAAGGGGGGAAAAGTACACCAGCGAAGAAGCCAAAGCAGAGAATTAAAATAAAATAAATGAATCAAATTACACAACTGAGAGACAGAGAAAGGGCTAGAGAGTTGCTACACTGCATACACAAAAAAAACAAACAAACAGTGGATACTGAGAGAGAGAGAGAGAGAGAGAGAGAGAGAGAGAGAGACAGACAGACAGACAGACAGACAGACAGAGAGCGAAAAACAGTTCGCCTGCTTTATTTCTTTATCATTTACCGTTTTATTTATATCATGTGTCTGTTTTCTTTTCATCAGCACGTCCATTTGATGACCATTTTGCCGACGTGAGACGCCAGTTAGATGTGCTGCTCCCGGGTAATAGGCGGTTTAAATTTACGAAGTTCACATATTAACAGGGCATGTGTGTGTGTGTGTGTGTGTGTGTGTGTGTGTGTGTGTGTGTGTGTGTGTGTGTGTGTGTGCGTGCGTGCGTGCGTGCGTGCGTGCGTTGCGTGCGTGCCTCTGTGTGTGTGTGTGTGTGTGTGTGTGTGTGTGTGTGTGTGTGTGTGTGTGTGTGTGTGTGTGTGTGTGTGTGTGTGTGTGTGTGTGAGAGAGAGAGAGAGACAGACAGACAGACAGACAGACAGACAGACAGAGCGGGTGCAAAAATGTATGACTGATACATTTTCCCCATTTATTTCAGAAATTTGCAAGGATCGCCCCGATCTGTGCGGTAAGCATTGCTCATTCTCTATATGGTATCCTGAATTTTCACTAAAGTTACGAACAGAAACACTTACCGACACACCGTCTATTGTTTATATCATTGTGTTTGTCTCACAGTATTGATGACTGTTAGTAATTATAAGTAATAGTATATACACGCGTAATCATGTCCACGCCGGAATTTGGAAGAGGGAGGAATTGTGGGTGAGGGGGGGGGGCTTGGAGGGGGGGGGGTGAACTGGGAGCGTTGTAGCTATCTTCCTGTGAAGGTTTGGTTCCTTTTCTCCTGTTTAGAGTGTCATAGGTTTTAATTTGTTTGTTTGTTTGTTTGTTTGTTTGTTTGTTTGTTTGTTTGTTTGTTTGTTTGTTTGTTTGTTTCAGGTCCTCTTGATCCATGCTGGCGGACACCAAGCTCATGTCGTGAGTGACAATGGCCGTGGTGTCTGACATCTGTCAGTAGATGTAGCAAAATTAATGTAAAATTCCTATCGTCAGACGAACAACGACTGGAGATACTATGCGACTAACGTTTGAATTGAGTGAAAACATCAGATCATCAACAGAAGATAGCCTTCATGAAGTTATGTATGAGTCACTAGTTTGTCACCCACAAAAAAAACAAAAACAAAGGAGAACCAACAAGACCGAACAGAAATCAAAATACAACCAAATACCACAAATACGGTGCCAGCACAGAAGAAATTACATTGTTTTTACGAAATGATTTTTTTTTTTTTTCAGAACAAAATGATATCTGCTTGCAGTACCCGGATCTGTGTGGTAAGTGTCCTTTCAGGTCATTTTGTACAAGGAAGTAAATGAATTTTATCTGAGTAGTATCAGCACAGAGAGACAGACAGACAGACAGACAGACAGACAGACAGACAGACAGACAGACAGAGGGACAGAGGGACAGACAGAGGGACAGACAGAGGGACAGACCGAGGGACAGACAGAGGGACAGACAGACAGTGTGTGTGTGTGTGTGTGTGTGTGTGTGTGTGTGTGTGTGTGTGTGTGTGTGTGTGTGTGTGTGTGTGTGTGTGTGTGTGTGTGTGTGTGTGTGCCCGGTGTGTGTGTGTGTGTGTGTGTGTGTGTGTGTGTGCCCGGTGTGTGTGTGTGTGTGTGTGTGTGTGTGTGTGTGTGTGTGTGTGTGTGTGTGTGTGTGTGTGTGTGTGTGTCTGTCTGTCTGTCTGTCTGTCTGTGTCTGTGTCTGTATGCGTATAAAGGGAAAAGGGGTTTGTGATTGTTACCCTCTGCGCTATCATGTGCTGAGGCTGTCATAATTATCACAAAGAGACTCGTTTCTGCATTGTCGTAAGTCTTGCAAGTACGTATCAGCTTTTCTGAAATCATGAAAGGCATGCAAATTACGTAATAATTGTGTAACATTACTACATATACTTTATTGTTTGTTATTCAGTGGAGATTTCCAAGAGAAACCTTAGCAACACTCTTGTAGGGTATGCTGGTAAGTTCGATTTATTTCCCCTTTTATCAAGTTAGTTTTCTAACACTTCATGTTCGGTCACATTATTCTATTAAACAATATCTCACTCCATTCACTCACGTAAACGTCTTTTGTCTTCAATGCCATACCTAAACGGCAGGAATGGCAGAAAAAGACATTACTTTCTTGTCGCAGTTATGTTTCAAGATCTTTTACAGTTCAGTTGTGGTCAAATTACTTTCAAATTTAACTCAATACGATCATTTAAAGTCATTTTTACATTTACTGTCCTACCTTTTGATGGCAGAAATACTTAGTCGGTGAATACTCTTTTTTCCCTTTTTTTTTTTTTCAAGTTGGAGTACTTGCCGCAAAACACGCAAACCAAGAGACAGAAAAAACGGCAGATTGTTAACCCAGGTGGGTCTCTCTCTCTCTCTCTCTCACACACACACACACACACACACACACACACACACACACACACACACACACACACACACACACACACACACACACACACACACACCCTCTCTCTCTCTAGCTGTTAATGAATACTAATAGGGCAATCTTTGTTATTATGCCCTTTGGGTCACCGTGTCTGTATTAAGTGGCTTTAACTTAAAAGTCGTAAGACTTAAAGGGGCACTGTGTAGCCGTCGCTTCAAGTTGTCCGTCACTTGTCCTCGCTCTACGCTTTGAAGAGAGACAAACGCTGTTGCAGGGAAGCAATGGTTGGGGGTTGGGTGGGGGAAGGGGGGGGGTGGGGGGGGGGGGTTAAGATAGATTGTTTTCCTTAAATTACAAAATGGTCGGTTTACAGCCAGTCGACGAGCTGATTTAATGCGTTCTGTTTCCTTTTTCAGATCCTTGTCATCAGTATCCTAACCTTTGCGTTGGTAAGAATCTGCAAAGTCTGTACACTAAACAATCAGCATTGAAAACGTTTGCACCTTAAAGGTGCAACTCGAAAACAGTTCACTGTTTCTTTCATCGTTTGATGTTTTAAAAGTGAAGTCAGGTATGAAAATTCTCTCAGTGCTTTCTGACACTATCAAACTCTCTTTCAAACGGGAAGTCGGGGTAGCCGAATGGCAGAGCGTTGGACTCGCAATGCGGGTCGTGAGTTCGAATCCCGGCTGGGGCCAATATTTGTGCTGGCCTTTTTCTCGTTGCCTCGTCTTTGATATCATCCGTACGTGGTGGAAAAGGACGTTAAACTCCAGAACAGCCACCCACCCTCTAGTTTCAAACACACTTCCAGTGTTGATCACGCTGATTTGTAAGATTTGAGAGGCTGTAATTTCCAAAGGTTATGTACCTCCCATACCGAGAGGTTTACAATGGGAAAATTAATCATGTCTGTGTGTGTGTGTGTGTGTGTGTGTGTGTGTGTGTGTGTGTGTGTGTGTGTGTGTGTGTGTGTGTGTGTGTGTGTGTGTGTTGACCATTGCTGAACTTACGACCCTTTTGTTTCAGACATGTGTTTCCGTTTCCCTGGTGCATGCCGTAAGTACTGATCTACTTTTCACATTGTTTTTTTTTTTTTTTTTTCTTCCTTTCTTTTGCTCTTGCCCCCTCTGTTGTTTGTTTCGTTTTTGTTTTTGTTTTTTTTTGGGTTTTTTTCCCTGCGAAACCGACTTCTCACAACTTCGGCTTGTTGTTTTTGTTTGTTTGTTTGCTGTTGGGGTTGTAGTTGGTTGTTTCTCACTGTTTGTTTTTTTTTATTTTTTTTTTATTTTTTTGCTGCCACAACTCTTTGCCGGCTCCAGTGGTGTTCCTCCCTGGTAATGGGTGGAATCCACGGAGGGCTCGGAAGCTGGGGCAATTTTTATTATGCATGATGATGGAGATGAGGATGATGGTAAGATGATGCTATGGAGGTCCATGTGGTTTGGGACTGCGGGACAGGGCCGCATTCCACGCTTCCTGTCATAAATATCCCGGCATTAACCAGGCCCGGGAAATACGGCACCTGCGGTGCCGGCCGTGTAATCATCCACATCATAAGACGTGTCATACCAAGGGAAGCACCCCCAAAGTCGCACCCGTAAAGTGGGTGAAGCTCGGCTGTGTGGCAACAGCCTCCCCATTGGGCCCATAGCACACCCGCTCTGGGTAGGAGCCGACCTAGGTAGGAAAAATCCCGCTTGCCTCGGCTGGGACTCGAACCCGGGTCTCCCGGTCCATAGTCCGAAGTGCTAACCACCACACTACGGGGGCCGGTGTTCTCACTGTTTGTTTGTAAGTTTCGTTTTTCCTCTTTTTTTTTTTTCTTTTTTTTTTTTTGCGAAATCGACTTTATGTCACAACTCCGGTTTCGCTTCAGTGCATGGCGCAATCCGTCTGCAAAAACGTCAGTTCTGTGTTACATGAGTTTCCTTACTCAGTACCATAGGCTTACTAAATTACGTTGTTCTGTGAATACGGTTTTGCTATAACATCGAAATGTAGCCTGATTTGTTAATACGCGTACCTGCTTTGTCCTTGTTTTATAGCAGACTGCAACTGTATTTAACCTGTACATCTAAAATCATTATTTCCGTCGGCTTCTTGGAAAGCCCCATCAACTCAGCTGGAAAAAGCGTTTTGCTGATAACGTAGAGGTCGATCACCGGCGACTTTTTTTTCGTTCGGCTTTTCTGTGTGTGTGTGTGTGGGGGGGGGGGGGTCCCAGCCTGTAACCCTCTACATATTTGGGGAACGGGGGTTGGGGGGTGGCGGGGGGGGGGGGGGGGGTTAAATTATTTTCGCCTGGGAGTGCAGAGCCCGTGCTGACAGTACTAATAGCGAACTTTGATGGCGGTGTTCCTTTCTATAATTACAGTGGAACCGGGCGAAAAAAAACTCCGTCTGTTACTAGTTTTTCAAGGTCTTGCTCTTTTTCAGAGTCAGGAGAGATGATGATGATGATGATGAAACTTTATTTATCAACGGTAAAAGTTTTGACAGAGAAGGTTCGTCAGTTTACAAACTTGCCGTTGCTAATGCTAAAAAAGTAAAAAGTAGAAAAGCAAAAAGTGAAACAACATGCAAATAGTAGTAGGTAGGAAAACAAAAAGATTACTCAGCAAACGAATAGTAGTAAGTAGAAAAAGTTAAACAACAAACAGTGTAAGGAATCTACATATAAAGAAATGCGCATGTGCAGATAAATGCACCGGGCCTAGTGGGCGTGTCTGAAACATCCATACACCGGAGTTTACGAGCCCAGTCTGTTCAGTGATACAGTACGTATCATGTAAAGCGTCTATTGACTAGTTATAACATTATAGACAGTCAAACAAATGCCGCCGTAGTAATTCTTTAAACGTTTTGGAAGAAGTTACTGCTTTTAAAGGCACCGGAAGTGAGTTCCAAAGAGATGCCCCGGCAAAAGTAAGACTGGTTTTGTACAAATCAATACGGGGTAGGGGTAAAGTCAGAATACCGTTCCTCGAGGTCCGACTACGTTCAATCTGTGAAGCAAAAAGGGAAGACAAGTAAGGATTTTGTGCATTAGGACACACTTATTGTATATGAGCTGTTGCTGAAGAGGAAGTATACCAAGTTTCTTCATTTTATAAGTAGTCGGGATAGGTCCCGGTAAGACCATTTTTACAGCCCGTTTGTAAAATGAATTTAGCCTGTTTCTGTGTATCTCACCGCACCCATCCCACACAGTAGATATATAATCGATGTGCGATTTGATATGTGCGAGGAAGAAAAGTTTACGACTATGTACATCAGTGATATCCCTCAGTTTAGAGAGCAGAAAGATGTTTTTCGACAGCATCTTGCACAAAGCATTAACATGGGTTTCCCACTGAAGGTGTTGATCAACATGTATACCCAGGAAACGTCGTTCAGTGACTTGTTCAATGGGCTCAGCGTTCAGACAGAGCCGTAAAGGGGCCGGCCTTAGCTGGTGTTTCTGCCGAGTAGCTACCAAGATGCTTTTTGTTTTAGCTGGGTGTAATAACATGCGATTTTCTGTACACCAGGAATATACTTCGTTTAGACTAGCTTGTAAACTGTGGCTAATATCAAATGTGTTTTTTGCCGGAGACATGGAGACTTGTGTCGTCGGCAAATAGATCGCAATCAACATTTGTGTCAGTGATGTGTAAAGGTAAATCGTTAATAAACAGTATAAACAGCAAGGGGCCTAGGATAGATCCCTGGGGTACGCCATAGAGAGAGAGAGAGAGAGAGAGAGAGGAGGAGGATGATGATGATGATGATGATAATGATGATGATGAAACTTTATTTATTTACGGTTGCAGTTTTAACAGGATTTCGCCACTTTGCAAACTTGCCGTTGCTAAAGCTGCAGAGACTATGTAAGAAAATGAAAAAAAAAAATCAGGACAGAAAATTATGGAAGAGAGAGAGAGAGAGAGAGAGAGCTCGTAAATTTCGAGCACTTGTCAAACCTCGCAGGCCTTTTGTCTTTCTTTTTTTCCCGAAATCAGAGAAATTGA